>JBBBDQ010000222.1:8822500-9030000 GCA_037127315.1 Ascarosepion bandense | reverse complement strand
GAGAGAGGGAGAGAGGTCTAGAGTAGAATCAGACGGTCACTAATTGCAGCAGGTGAAGGATGGAGACTGGCGCGGCCTGCAGCATAATGTGGCCTTGGGGTTGCCTTGGCCTTGGGGTTGCCCACCGGAGGTTCATGCATGGACGCCCGTCCATGCCCGAAATGGTACGACAGGATCCCCGATATTATTCAACTGTTGAACAGAGCGGCCTCTCAAGACGCTACGCACAAGTTCGGGCTCCTGACTACCAGTCAGAAGCAGCAACCCTCAGAATGAAGAGGCGTTGCCACCATACTCAATAACTGCAAAGAGCTTCCAGCGGAAATAACACTAAGACCGAAGTATAAGGAAAGTGAACCGGAAACCCCTTCCTGAACAAGAAACAAGGCGATCACCTCTACTCCTGCCCAAAAGAAGGGGGTGGAGTGTAAAACCGGGTGATAGTGGGTACTATATACTCCAATTAAAAAAAAAAATAAATAAATAATAAATGCAAAAAATAAAAAAATAAAAAAAGCAAAGATACAATCTCGGGTATTCTTTTTCGATCCCAGGGCAAAAATACCAGACAGATCTTTCACGGGGATTCTGGAAAATGAAGGAAGAAGGGCTGGACCTTGTAATTAGCTGGAGATTGAAAGGTTCTGCCCGAATTTCGAGGAATTTTCGTGATAGGTGCGATCTGTGTCTGCAAGAAAAAATACTAATATTAAAGTACCCAAACCAGCACCTACTCCTGAATTTTAGAAAGGAATTCATTAGTAAGTGCTGCCATAGGGCGAAATTTGTGAATATTTCAAATTTTAAATTCTAAATTTAGTTTTTAGGAGAGTAAATATAAATTAAATTGTTTTTGATTAATTGAATAATTAATTATATTTTTAAATAGAAATTTTGAAGCCCTCTACCTTCCTCTTACTGTCTTCTTTTAATATCTACTTTTTATGAAGTAAGGATACTTATACTAGTTTTCTGCAAGTATGTATATATATCTTTTTCACAGCATAACATTTTTTTTAAATCTTTTTTTAAATTTTTAAAAATTTTTTAGAAAAGTTTAAAAAAAAATTAAATTTTATTAATTTTATTTTTATTTTTTATACTTTATTTTATTTTTAAATTAAATCTAGATTTTTAATTAATTATATTAACTTCATTAAATTTAATTAAATCATATATCTGCTTTTTTCCAGCAAATAAGTTTTTTCGAAAATCTTTTTCTAATACTTTAATCCATTTATAAACGCTAGTTTTGTTGACACGTATCTAGCGTCTTTATGAATTAGAAAATTTTCCTTTTTCTTTTCTTTTTCCTTATTTTTCCTCCATCTCTTTCTGTTTTGATTAACCCACTTCTCTATCACACACTATTCTTCACCTACAACTCATTCTAAAAGTAATGTTGTCCAAAATCTAAAAATAGACATTGATTGCTATATTTTTTTAATTCTTAATCTTCAAATTTTTTTATTTCTTTTTTATTTCATTTTGACATTTGTGTAGTTGCCGATGAGATGTGAAATCTCTCTTATATTAATATACATAGTAACTGATATAAATATTAATAGAAATAAATTAATAATAATTAATATATATATTTATTATAAAATTTTAATGAGAGTGAATATATTATAAGAGTAATTTAGTAACAGGAAAATGTTTTTGTTTATTTTAAGTGAATATGTTTCTATGACTGACGATATATATACGCACATATGTGTTTTTTTTACTTAAATACTTCAAATAGAACAGTTTTTTTAGTTTTATCTGTAATTTATTTTTTTCAGTCATGTTCTTATTGCCCTTCTATTCTTCTTTGTGAATCAATAAGCTATACCTCTTAAAAAGGAAAATGGTTCCCAGCAATGTACAAAGTTGACAAAATATCTGCTATATCATGAGAAGCTACTTATGCAGCTTTTTTCCAAATCAAGTAAAATTCTTACATGAAGCTTTTATTAACGAACTCAAAACTGAATAACATAATGATATACGCTTATAAATGTAGTAAAAATGGCCAGTAACGGAAACAGCAAAAAACGAGCTTTTTGATGTTTATTTATTTTTCCTTTTATTTTTAATTTTGCTTCTTATATATTGGCTAGCCAGTTTTGTTTTCACTTCGTTTTGAGTTCATTTTTCCTAAAAAAAAGCACACGTTTATACTAATATGGGTCCGATAGAGGAATTGTCGTCGAATTTGCGAAAAAGTGAAATTAACACTGACGTCTCAATTTAAAATATACATATCTTGAAATAATAATGTGAAAAGTTATTTAATAAAATCGTAATTGACGACAAAAGACTTTGGAATCTCCAGCCGGCTTCGAAATTTCGTGAATTCATTATTGTGATATTTTTACTCGTCAGGGTATTTATTTTACTGCTGTTGTTTCACAAATTTTAAGAGAAGAAATAAACAGCAACTAGCCATGTGCAAACTATATAAAATAAATCCTACACCAATTATGCACTAGGCCAGTTAAGAAAGCCACCTGAGAAACAAAGTTCGTCATCCAAAGAGTATCATCACGCACAAACATTTCGAATTACACCAAACGTCATAAATATAAAAAATATATAGTTAGACAACAGCATATCAATCTAAACCCTTTCAGAATCATGATATCACATTAATGCCTACCCGAAACTCCGAATTCAGCAAGGCTGAAGCAATACTGCTCTGTTAAGTGAAATATTGTTCATATCAATTCTACTTACGCTCCCTCTAATCTGATTTTGAAAAAAAAATCTCGCCTAAAAGCCCTTTCTGTCTTTCTACCAGGAAAATACTGAAAATACTGGAATAAAATATGAGTTTTGTCACTAAGCAACATTATAATTTCAAAGAATATATATATATATATATATATATATATATAATGTGACTTGTTTTAGCAGTAATCATTTCAGATATGTTTTGTAAAATAATATCGATGTTCTCACTATTAAACTTCCGTGTTAGTTGTTTTATATAATATTTTATTCAATCAAAGTTCATAAACAGTTTTACTTAATAGTATTTTTACCACATATGTTCGAATGTATTGCATTTTGTGTATGTATATCTATCTGTTTTAGATTTATTCCATTAAAACACAGTTCGTTTAACATTCTAAATACTAACACTATTGTTTTATTAATTTCGTTGACAGCTCTATTAAAATAGGGTCATTGAATTGTAACGGAGGGCAGCTGATGTTCTAGTGACGTTTATTTTTCTTTTATCTTTTTTTTGTCACTAATCCGTAGAACCTACTTTCCCTTCCCGTTATCTGCTAGCTGAATGGATCAAAAATAGATTTCATAAGATTACATTTGTAAAATGAACGCCACCACCCCAGCTGGATTTTGAACAACACGCCACATGTTTATTCTTTTCCAGCAGTCTCGATGCAAAACGGAAAATTCTTATCGGCATATTCCTCTATTTTATAAGAAAGACAGTTATATATATATATATATATATATATATATATATATATATATATATATATTCCAAACATATACTGTTAAATACAAGAGACAATGAATGTCAACTATGTTTAATCATGAGCGGTTCTAAACATCGTATTTCGGCCTTAATTTCAGGTGAAAACAAAGACAAAAACTCTCCAGCATTTGGATAATTTTTATTAAGCTGGTTCTAAGTTTTCGGCTCACACGAGCCATCTTCAGAGAGTTTACAATGACGTTAACATAAAAACATCCATCATCAAAGAAGAATTTATATTGTGCTGACATAAAATTTTACTAAGCTACGATAACAGTTAACAAAAATAGCAAAAGGCTCATGATTAAACATAGTGGATATTCATTGTCTTTTGTATTTAACATCATATGTTTAGAGAATTATCTGCAGCTTCGATACACTATATATATATATATATATATATATATATATATATATATATATATATATGTTTAATTTTAAAAAGGGGGATTTAAGCCGCCTTTTGGTCGACACTTCATCAGAAAGTTAAATGTCAGCAGTATAAAACAAAGAAGTTGAAAGGAAAAATTATTATCGACGATTTTAAAAACTTAAAAAATCAACATTATGAGTATTAAATACTCATAACACGGATAAAATTTAGTACTTATGCTTGTTTTTTTTCCATCGGTTGTTGATAATAACTTTTATGAAGAGTCGGCCGAAAGGCGTCTTAAATGCCTCTCTTTTTTTTAAATAGATACTTTTGTATTTTGTATTAATAATAGAGGGAAATATGATCCATATACTTAAACAAATTTGTCTTCGTGTTGCAGTAGAAAAACCTGTTTATATATATTTATACACGCACACACACACACACACACACACACACACACACACACACACATATATATATATATATATATATATATATATATTAAAAATTATAGTTTAGAACATGTACAAATTATCTTTTACAAAGTGTACATTTTGTTTCGACATTGAAAGGACAATTTCCCATCAGGTAGTGTGAAAAAATTGAAATTCTTTTTCTTATATTTGGCGAATTGTGTTTGAGATATAGGGGATGTGGGAGATGGGGAAATAAGGGTTGTAAGTTGTCAGTTAAAATTTGAACGAAAAGAGAGAAGAGGTAGGAGATAGAGGTGTTTAATGAACCTGTCGCAAATTTTGTAGACAGATTTAACATTAGAAGATAAGTAATGTCCCTTTAAAGCTTTTCTGGTAAGTTCTTTGGGTTAAGAAAATAAGGAAATGTATATGGGTTGGAATGAGTAGGAGTGGATGAGATAAAGTGGGAATAAATATTGCTATTTGCTAAACATATCTTTAATAGTGAATTATAGGACTACAAATATTTTTATATTTAAAATTAGTTTTTATAATTAATGTATTCTTGTATATTTAAACTTAATTTAAAATTTAGGAAACCTCTTTTTTATATAAACCTTTAAATTAAATGACAGTTTGGGGTTTGAAATAAATGTAAAATGTAAGGTAAAAGTGTTGTTAATATTATAAATTTTGTCATTTCTAACTTTGGCTTTTGTAGATTTTAGCATGATTGTAAGGTTAGTTCTTTAATGTTATTGCAGTTTACTGTGGTTTCATGCCTCTGATTTAATAATATGTTGCTATTCATGCATTTAATGATTTCCATGTTTTCTTGTTACTCTTTATCGATTTAGATGTTCTGGCCAGTTTGAGGATTTTCCATTCAAATGTAAGTGTTTTATTTTCATTTTTTTAACTTCCAAAAATACATAGACAGTGATGTCATATTTTGTTTTTCCTTCTTATTGAAGGATGAGAGATGATTGTAAAAGCGCTTTTTAAAGATGTTCATTGTGTTGTCAATATAAATTTTAACATCCTTAGGATTCTCCATAGATTAAATCGAACACATATATACAGGGGATTTTGTGAAGAATTTATTAGTTATGAGGCATTGGTTCGGGTTTACAAAAGTTATTATTATGAGCAGACTGAAATGAGTGTTCGAGTTATTTTTATTGTATGCTTTAAATATTTTATTGTTATGTAATTTAGTTATTTTTTTAGTTTTAGTTTTATTGTAATCCTATTAAAAATTTTTGCATAGAGGGTTATTTTGGGGGACATGTTTATCCATTAGCTTAAGAAATTTATGTACCAGTTTAAAATTAACTGATTAAATGGAGGGTTATACCATATGATTTTCCTGTTTCTATTCTTTTCCTTTTTTGCTCCTAAACTTTCCACAAAATTTATCTTGGATGATTGATAGCGGCTGTCTGTAAGAATTTTATCATAAATTGCTGTGTGCTTATCTAATATTTCTTTATTTGAGGAGTGTTTGTTGATGCGGCGTTCAACTGATGATAGAATATGTTTGATAAGTGATGTTGGGTGATTAGAGTTGGGGTTTATATAGATTGCGTTAGCATTATTTTTCATGTAAGGTTAAAAAGTTTTAGAAACTAAGTCTAACGTTATGTCTAGGAAGTCAACTTGTTTTATATTAGGGTTAATTACCACGCTAAAAACCAAATGATTTAACTTGGCTCCGGTAGATTTATTTACTATCATGAGGTAGTCATCTCTATCAAGTGCTATATTTTTAATGTCGACTTCTTTATACGCCGTGAGTTTGTTCAAGATGAATAATCAGACTAGATCCGAAGATTCTGCAGAATTCGGAGCTCCAATAGATAAATCAAAATTATCCGTTTAGTTTTTGTCCACTGTTTGTTATTATGGATTAGAACTGATTTTCTGCATTTCAAGATTATTTTGATTTCATCCTTTGAGATGTCCGAATAAAATTCTGTGAATTCGAGGGCAAGATTGAAGAGGCTCTCAGATACCGATGGGTAAAAGTGCATGATGTCAAGTTGTCGAACCAGTCGATTACATCCATTGTACCCCTCAACTGAATGAGTTAGAGTTGTTTCTTTATATATATTATTTTAACCTGTAGACTAACTCTTTAGCCAACATTTTTCTGCTCCTTTATAATGTTTTGTTTTTTTTTGTTCTTGCGATGATTCTTATTTCCATTTTGTTTTTCCTTGATTCTAAGACACTGTTACTCATATAATTTCCCTTCGCCCTGTTATAATTATATATGTATATTAATATAATGTTTTTTTTATTTTTAATGCTAAATCTATATCACCTTTTGCACAAAAAGATTAATTTTGGATATTTGTAGCAGAGCGCTTACAATAAATGTATAGGATAATTCGGTTCTTTTCTAACTACACCGCCTTAAATTTAGTTTTTAAAATTTTTTAAAATAATTCAAACTAAATTTAACTCGTGAATTGCAAATATCTTTTAAATATTTAAGTAACTCATGTTCAGGAATGTATTTGTGTGTTTTTATGTGTGTGCATGTGTGTGTATGTGTGTGTGTGTGTGTGTGTGTGTGTGTGTGTGTGTGTGTGTGTGTGTGTGTGTGTGTGTACTTGTAGTAATGGATTGTTTTGAGATCTATCCTTCAAGTTAATATTCTTAATTTAAAATTTAAAATTTAAGGTTTATATTTAAATTTGTATATCCAAATGATTTTTATAAAATTTGTCTCAGTCATTATTTATTTACACCAAATTCTCTTTGGTAAATATTTCAATGTTTTTCAACATTGATGGTAGCAGTTTTCTTTTGTTCTATGGGAATCATTTTTTCTTAGCGTACTTCCGAGTCAACCACCGCTTTTCCCTTTTTTTCCTTTTTTCTTTTTTCCTTTCGTTCCACCTACCACATCAATCCCTCTGACATGGCTAAATTTAACTTTAAACACTTGACTCAGGTATGGAGGAGGAGTATGTCTTCTAATATGAGACATAGGTATCTGTCTGCTTTGCCCTTTTTACTTCCTTAAATATAAAATTGTTAATCCCACCCCATTTTATTTTCCTTTGGATGGATGATTTTTTTTTTATTTTTACCGGTATAAAATATTTTAATACATTTGAATTTGAGTACATAAAAATTTCGTTTCACTGTTGCTGAAGAAGCGAGGATTTCCTCGTAGAAATGGCTATTTAACGGATTTCAATATCGAAATTTTTGTTTTATTTTATATAACGTTTCATGTTTTGTTCACATCAATATCGCTTTCTTATTGTGTTTTTATTGTGATACCAACACTAGATGGATTGCCTCTAGGCCCCATCCTGTTATTTACCCCATAACTGGAGGGAAGTGATGGATTAATAGAATTCACAAGGTACCAGTGCTTAAGTAAATGCAGGGTACTCAAATGGAATTCGAACTCGGCTCACTGAATTCTCTTTCCAAGACGATAATCACTGCAGCACAACGCACATCCGTCACTGAACCCTTACAGCGCCTGGTATTCCCAAGTGGTCACCCAACTAGGTACTGACCAAGCTAAACGTTGCTTAATTTCAGTGATCAAACGAGATCCGGTGTATTCAACGTGATATGACGTAAGCCGGACGCGGTGTTCTCCGTGAAACCTCGATATCTGACGCTATCTGTCGGACTCTTACGGTAACTCTGTATTTCACTATGGCCGGAGTATATGTATACTCAAGTCGAGTCCATTATCATGTAAAAAAGAGGAGACCCCACAATATATATATATATATATATATATATATATATATATATATATATATATATATATATATATTTCTTCAGGGAAAATCCGTTTAGGTAAAATCTTTGTAGGTTTTTTCTTTAGGCTATGTACTCGCTCGGTCCAAATCGCTTTGGCTGATGTTCATGTGCTTAACTCTTTCTTTGTTTTCAACCATTTTTTCTTCCGCGTAAATGCGCGGAGGGTTTTTTCGAAACGAGTATAGTATTTGCATATATATATATATATATATATATATATATATATATATATATGAACCTGTCGTATGCGACCATTGTCTACTGACATCGAAAATTTGTTGCATACGGCAGGTCGTCACTCCTTAAATGATCTTGGTCATGACCTATATGCGTGACCGAAACGTTTATTCTGCTCAACAGAATGTACATATTAAAATTTTACCATGTAATCTGATAATAAATGTGATTATACCTAAATTTGAAAAAATAAATTCCGCATAATTTATTTTTTAAAAAATTAAAAAATATCAAAAACTTATTCACAACGGTCAACAAAAGAGACTAAAATATATAGTTAATTTTTTTCTTGTCGTGCCTGTACTAACAGTAGAGACTCGTTTAAAAAATATGTTGGTTGCAAATATTCGCGACGGTTTGAATTTTTTCTTAGAAGTTAGTGATAGTAAAAGTGAATCTATGATAATACATGTAAAAAAGAGAAAAAACATACCAAAAAACAACTGACAGTAATCGAGGTAGAGAAACAGATATATATATATATATATATATATATATATATATATATATATATATATATATACAAAATAGATACATATGAAACAAATAAAGGAACAAATGCGATAGACATTGAAAAAGGAACATAGATCTGATTTTCTCTATTCCTGAATTTATTCAAATCAGAGAACGCGACTAATCTTCTAAGCCTGTCAAATGCAATGCCTGTTGATACAAAACAGACGAAGTTTGACCGTGAGGTGAACCAGGTAATTTTTTTTATTTCAACAAATAATAACAGTTTGATACAATACTACAATAACTCAACAAAGAGGAATTTTCCTGGCGTAGATTAAAGCAAAATGATATAGATTACTGCTTTAATATTTCCTAATTTAGAAGTTGAGTGTGTACGGAGAAAATTGATTTTTTATAGCAGCTGGTCGCTATATATAAATACGCATACAGCAGTGCAACCCCCTGTATGCTATTAACAAATGTTTATTTTTCTACGTACGCACGATTTGCTTATATTGATTGACCCCCAGCAAGCGATCACCTCTATAACGCGTCGAGCCGCTAACATTGACGAGTAAAAATCACTGATCAAACGACCGCTTTAAAAAGATCCATTTTGTCCGTACACACCCAAATTCTAAATTAAGAAAAGTTAAATAAGTAATATGTTTCATTTTGCTTTAATCGAAGTCAGGAACAATTCTTCATTGTTTTGTTATTGTAGTAGTGTATCAAACTGTTATACCTACAGTATGCTACCAAAACGGATCTCGATATGTGAAGTCACAGGTTTAATTGCCTGAATAGATGAAATGTAGACTCGAAGCACATATAGCGACACAAATACGATCATGGACACTGAATATATAATACAAAAAGCTTGTAATATTAATAATAATAACAAAGCTTGTAATATTAATAATAATAACAACCATAAATCTACACTTTAAACAAAATGTTCTCGAACTTGTTTCTTCTCTTTCTCTCTTTCTAGATATAGAGCTGAGAACGAAAAAGAAATTAATAATCTTGAAACTACATTTGAAAATATTCCGTCCTCAACATCACATATGTATTTAGTAGATATCTCCAGTTATTTCTGGGAAAACCAGCATAGCGCAATGAAAAAGGCTACAAACATAACAAAAATAAATTTTTATCGTCAAAATGTCCATGTGATTATTTAGAAGCCAAAGTACTTTTAATTATTTTTTTGAAAATTCTTTAATCCTTTCTAACACGTTCGAATTTTGGTTAAAATCTTGTTTTGTTTACGTCAACGCCTAATCTAACTATTAACATTGAATTTTTTGCGCGTTTGTTCCGTAGAAAACACATTAAATTGGAAATTTATGTAAAAATCAAATAATTGTCCGATTTTTATGAAATTTTCAGAACTTATTCACAACTGAAAGAAATTATTGTAAAAAGATTTTTAGAAAATATTGGTAAAAATTATTTTTTAAATGTGTGACACCCCCACTTGCTTAATTTCATGAAATTTTGCACATAACCTTTTTGTTCTCTGATAATTCATTTTAGATCGAAATAGGAGTCTATTTTGAAAATAATTTTATTTACTTAATACGTTCCTTATTTTCATAAACTGCCATTATTATAAAATGGTGACGTAATTTAAGAGTTTTGTCGCTTCCCTCATATTTGTGAAAATTGATTTTATGTTCATGTGTAGAAAGCCGTCATCGCCTCGTCATTCAACAATTCGTCAAACATTCGATCAGATGAACACGACCAATTGTCAATAATTGCTTGTATATTACTTTTTATGCTATAAGTAAGTAATATACTTTAAAATCAAATTAATCTAATTTTCAATTTTCTAATTTTACTAAAAAAAGTGCCAGAAATCCTTTGAAAAATTTCTAAAATCGATGAATTTTTGTTTGTTTACAATTTTTTTTAAATTAAGAAAATGGCTGCTTTTAAGAAAATTTTAAGAAATCAAAATTAAATGTGACCTTCCACTCTATGTAATTTCTATCTGAAATACACCAATATATTTACTTAATAGAAATAAAAAAACTTAATCATTATGCTTTTAATTAAATATAAAATGTAATCTTCAAGAATGTTTTTTCATTTTAAAAATTTTACTTCAATCTTAGATATCTAAAATTTATGCCGAAAAAGTGGAGGTACATAGTATTTAGCCAAAGACTTAAAATCTCCTACTTAGAGTCTCGTAATAATACTTTTATTACTTCTCTATATATATAAAAATAAACTCCAGTAAAATCTTTCGTCTCCTTAATTTTATTAGTCAATGTCCAGTTAGATATAAAACTGGTGTTATTAAAGATTTCTTAACGAGAGTGTACGAGAATTCATCTTCTCGCTTATTTTTATCAAAAATTTCATAACTTAAAAACAAAATCTTTTCAACAACTGATTTCCAAATTATCTGATCGGCTACCACATTTGATATTTTTTTCAGACTTGACCAATAACAACAATAAACACACGGATTATAAAATAACATTAATATTTTTCTCCAAAAACTATATGCAAACCAATTATTAACAAGACAAATTTTCACTTTGAAAGATCATCAAAAAATATATAATTCTCGTCGAATTAAATAAAAAATTAAATTAATCATCTATTATACAAAATATAAAACGGCTAACCTAATCATAAAAAATAACTTTTCAACTGCAAAATCTAAACTGCAGGATACCAGTTTTATTTGCGAACACACAAATAGAAGAACAGTGTTCCTGATACACGTACGAAACTGACTCAAAGACTCACTCTGCATATATCAGACCAGAGCTCAAGGTGATCTCATTGAAACACACCCGATATCATACCAAACCATATGCGTGAAATACTTGTTGACAACACAAATATAATAGCATCATCTACTTGCAAAAACAGGCTAAAAGTAATGGCCGCCTTATTAAAAAAACAAACGAACCCGAAACTCAGTAATATAAACTACGAACACGCTAACAACGTCGGTACATAACACATACATAGTACTCTAAAAACATACATAACACTACATACATTCTGTTACACGAAAAATTACTTCCATCCTCGATAATGTCTAAAAGTATAGCTGAAATCGCGGGGATAAACAAAATATTTGGATATTTTTTATACATTTGCCTAATTTCTGAGATGTGGTAGTATTTACACTATTGACATTATTCGGATTATTGTCTTCAACTTTTTTGTCATTTGTACGACGTCTGGTGCTTTCGGTTCGAAATTTCTAGCACCAGAAGAAGGCCGGAGTGTACAGCGGCCGAAACGTCGTACAAATGGCGACAAAGAAGCGGAACATAATCGGAATAATGTAAAGAGTGTAATTTTTATATAACTTATATCCTGAAAAGAAGAAGATTGTCTGAAAAATTATTTAAAATAACTATAGTATTTTGTAAATCACTTTTAATTAGACACACAAAAATTACAGTCAATATATATATATATATATATATATATATATTCCTCTCCTGTTACGCTCAGTTTAAATTTCGTTGAATAGTTGCGATGCAGCATCGGCTCAGTTTATTTTCATTACTGCCACTTAGTAAACTTTACTACCAGTTTTGAAATATTTTGCGCGTGTTTGCTATTAAACAGTGTCTTATTAATTTATCTTTTGTAATGATTATATCGAGAAATAATGAAAAAATACACACACACACACACACACACACACACACACACACACACACACACACATATATATATATATATATATATATATATATATATATATATATTAAGTCCTTGTATAAAATACCATTAACTTCAAACAGACGGAGTTTCTAGAAATGCGTGCGTGTAGTGTTAGATGGTAGTGCAGCTATAAGAAAGCACTTAAATGAAGCTTGAAATTCGGTGCGTGTTATTTTGCTGAAGTTTAAACAACTTTATTTTTTCGTATTGTTAAAACTGTATTTTCGGGAAATTTTACTGCACTACTTTATTCAAATTCAATCTACACCTGAAGAGCACACAGAAGTCTTCCTAGAATGCCGACTATCAACCTCTGTCGGAAAAAAAAACATGCAGATATTTTTTGTTACAATTCTAGTCGAATTCGTTGCATTCGCCAATCTTACTATTAATAATTATGAATTACACCCCATCAACTTTTGCTCCCTGAATTCTAATATTTCGTTTATTTTTAGTTTTTGATATAATTTTGATTTTTATTTAAAATTGTAAATTTTATATTTGGCTTTTTTATTGAAAATTTGGATTTAATTTTTTATCTACATGTAATCTTAAATTAATTAAATTTTAATTTAATTATTTAAGATTAAATTAATCTTAAATAATTAAATTTTTATGTTTTATGAATTACGCGTCTTTGATTTTTTTCTCCCTGCAATTTAATAAATTTTAATATTTCTATCTTTTAATCTAAATTGAAAATTTAAATTTTTTATCTACATTTTGTCTTGGAATATTTGAATTTTTAATCTTGCCAATACTTCTTCGGATTTCAGTGTCACATTTTCTGTATGGCTCTAAACTCTCCACAAAGAATTCTTCTACAAAATCATTATGGTATCATTAATTTAGAGATACGTTATTTATGATTTCAGTCCCTGGTCAGGGCAGTGTTTTCAGTCTAAATAGGGCCTGCAAGAACTGAGCAGAACAAAATAAGAGCTAGAGAAACTATCTCAAGACATGTTTAGAGGAACAGTCCCTCCGATTAAGTATATGTAATGAGTTGTGGATTATCCGGACCTACATACATCTGTACGAGGTCGCATGGATCAAACTGCCTAAACGTTGCCTAAACACTGTATATAATAAGTATTATATCTGTATTTTTCATGTACGGACTAATTCCCTGTAAATAAAGAACGAAAATATGTGTCAAAACTAGATCTTGTGGTGGATAGGAAATTAAAAATTAAAAGCAACTTTCTTATTCACTTTTGCAAAAAGTCACAATGGCGTGTGAAATCCTAGTTTTGCCCAATAGAAAAAGAATTGACCACGTGCTTAAAGAAAAAGTCGAAACCAATTTTCGCGAGTAGATGTTAAATTGATTTTCTGGCCTACGAAAGCGATTTGCAAAACCAAAAAAACGTAGCGGACCAGTACTAAAAACTAAATAACTATAAAAGGCTTCGGTCATTGTCAGCAAGACAATCAGATGGAAGCAGCGAGATGAAACACTAAAATGTAACGGGAGAAACTTCAAGTCGACCCGGACGTAAGGTCACGTCGTATATTGGTCTTCTTTCTCCTTCTTTCTCGTGTGGTGATTCCTTTTACTTTTTCTTCTTCATTCAAAGGCATTCCTACCAAACAAACGCTCATACATACATAGGTACGTAGAAACTCTTTCCAACAACTTACTACTACGAACATTTCCACAACTCTTGACACCCTTAATTTTGTTATTGAACATTTACTTCTACGAATTCTTGTTGTTCTCTTTCATCAATAAATTTCTATTTTAACATGCAAAATGTATATATTTATTCTTCCACGATTCCACACAAATCCACTTATTCACACCTGCTTCCAACATTCTGACATGAAAACGAAAACTCCGAAGCTGTATGAAGGTCTGTTATGCATGAGACAATGCCAAATCAAATAAACATTAACCATCTCCCGATAGCTTCAGTCTAATACCAGTGGAAAAACACAACATGTATATCTTTCAGAAAATAAGGCAATATTATTATCTTTCAGGAAAGCAGTTAGAACTCCATTATCAGATGCAATATCACCTCAGACATATACACCGGAGAATAAGAATTAAAACCTCCAAATTCAGAATACTACCGAATCTTAGTCGTAATGGGAAAATAAAGAATATCTAAAACTGTTGGACGTAACAATTTTAACGTATCATGGAACGAATGGGAGTGAAATAAGAAGATAAGATAAAATACGAGAGTTGAAGAAAAGAGAATATATACACATCACTATGGGAATAATGGAGGGAAAGTGCCAAGTATGTCGGCAAATGTATTGGAGAAAAAGATATGAAGAGTGTCTAGACAAGACAACACTGGTGTGAGAATCGGTGTGAATACTGAAGAGTCTCGAGGAGACAAGTTGTTATTTCTTTACAGCGATAAAAAGAAAGCCCCTTTGGTATTAATAACAAATACGCTAAGCCAATGTAAACAAGAAATGAGTGAAAGCTTTCTGTATAGCGAAAATTTAAACGGTCAGTTGCTACAAAAGAATGGGAAGTCTGACTCAAAAATAGAACAATATTCAGGTGTCTACCGTCGTTTTCGACGTATGATGGTACAGGAACCAATTCTTAGGACAAGATTAAGTGCACGTGTGATTTCAACATATTGGCGAAGGTTTGGGCCGAACAAACCACACTCTTGCAGTCCTCCTATATAGAAGTAAATGCTGGAAAATATTCTAAAATATGAAGAAGAGACATAAGTAACAGAAATATGGTTCTACAGTTCTACATATAGTTCCTCAGGAAAGTCTAGATCGAATATGAGAGCAACGACGAAGTTTTAGAAAACTGGAAACAAAAAGTAAAATTGTATTTAACATCAAGTAAAGACAGTTGAAATAGCTAAGGAAAAAGGATTTGGGAAATCTTATACTCACTGGGTATAAGACATAAGGACCAGATTTTAAAAAAAGCACACTTTATCTATTATTGAGCTTCAGAAAATTGCTGCTCAAACAAGTTTTAAGAGAAATAGAAAAAAACTACAATTATTAAATTTACGAAGGACAAGATATTGTTGAGATCCTAGGTTCTGAAGCAATACGACAGAAAAATAAGTGCGTATAGTTTGCGATGAGGTCCCCAAACAACCATTCACATACGCGCAAAGGCCAGAGGGAAATTATTAACCTGTCTCTTCTCCCCCGAGCTATGGGTTAAAATCAGGGGAGGTTAGGTTCTATAGTCTTGCTTTGCAACCAGTCGACCACAGAAAGTAATGGCAACCTACTGCGGGAAGAACATTTCTGCTCAGTCAGTATCTTCTATTTCAAAACATATTTCCCAAGCGTTTATCAATATGGCATTTAACTTGCAGAAATTAGGAGAGAGATTCAATGTAAATTATGTATGCTATCCTTAGCAAATCACTGTAATTTTCGGTGACAACCAATCTAAAAGAAGGAAAACACTCAAATCAAAAGGTGGTTGTTTGGAGACCTCATGCCAAACTATAGCCACGTATTTATGTGCAGTGTCGCTTCAGAACGTAGGCCCTCAACAATTTCATTTCCTTCGTCAGTTTTAATAATTTTTGTCTTTTTGTACTTCTCTCAAAACTTGTTTGAGCAGCAATTTTCTTAAGCTCATTAAATAGGTATCGTGTGTTTCTTTTGCGAATTATATAATTGTTAATGATTTCCATATAAGGAATGTTTCTGAATGTATTGCCAGTAAAATAAAAAAATAGTTAAATCATTCTGTAGATTTGTTGC
This sequence comes from Ascarosepion bandense, assembly GCA_037127315.1. Lineage (NCBI taxonomy): Eukaryota > Metazoa > Mollusca > Cephalopoda > Sepiida > Sepiidae > Ascarosepion > Ascarosepion bandense. The sequence goes on along the minus strand of JBBBDQ010000222.1, from coordinate 9,013,793 downwards.
TGATGAATGTATCCGATGTGTCCTTCACCTATTAGATCGCATGAGCAGTATAATGAGTTTTGTATATTTTAACCCAACTTCTCTATATTAGCGTCCAAATAATGATCATATTGATTTTGATGACAACTGTAAAACAGATTGTATGAATCAATGTATATTCAGTGTAAGATACATGTCTTCTAAAGGAGACGCAAAATCAAATACTGCCTGTAACTTAAACAGTAATTTAATATTATACTATTTGTTATTGTAATGAAGGTGATATCATAAATCAGGAAAGACGAAGGAGAATTCTATTTGCAAAAGCTTTTACTGTATTGAACAAACAGTCTTGCGTAAATAAATACATAATAAACATTTTCTATGCTTTCATCATAAATCAAGTCTGATGTATTTAATGATTTAACACACTGATGTGAATAATGTAACAATGACTTACATGTTTTGTATGTATATGCAGTGAAATGCTAACATACGCGATCTTCTGCTTATATCTTCCACCGTAAAGAATGAAACCATTAAATGGCGTCATGAGGAACGACACCTTATTTGCGCATTTTCCCTATCTACCTCTTGCATATATGCGCATTTAAGTGCAAGGGGATTATTTACGATTGTAGAAGCATACAAATCTATCTTCTGTTCACGCTTGAAGAATTTCTTCAGGTTTCCTGACAGGTCTAGATATTTGTCCATCATTTCATTTTTCTTTCGCCCGTTATTCTGTGATCCGATATAACAAGTTTTCACTTTTAGTGTTTAGGTATATTGACTCACTAAATTTGTTTTTTACAATGATGTTCACTCTGTAAAAACCCGGGGGCTCTTTTATAGTGAGGATTACAAAGTAAGTGCAACAATTTATGGAGAGATATATGCTTTGTTTTGGAGCGATCTGCTCGGAACGAGAAATCGGGAAGCCAAGTTCAAATTCCAGTCAAATTCATTACATTCACTTACAAGCATATACTCCTGGGAAAGGTATTAATCCATCCCTTCTCGCTCCAGCTATGACTTTAATAGCAGGATAGGTTATGTCCTATAGCCTTGGTCAGAAACCAGTTTAACATTGAAAGAAAAGGCAACGGGAAAAGCAGAGAATTAACTACCTCCTCAGTCATGTCTCGAAAGAGACATGATCTTCCAAGCGTATATCACGTATGGCACTTAACTGACTGACTGAATGTTTAAGGATAGATATGAAGAGAGTAAAACTCATCTACTTGGGTGTCGCTTCCATAAATCATAAGTATATTGAAAAATCTCCTCCAGAGAAATGTGCATTTCACCAATGGTATTCGAAGAGAATGAGGGTGGGTCGCTTCAATTTGCATAGCGTAGCGAATCTTGACAGTGAAAGAGAGAACTAGTGAGACTAAGCAATGAATTTCGTCAGTGAGCGGCCAGCAAAGTTTCTTCTGTGGAAAGGGACTGTATGATGGAAAATAATATATCCCTACAATGCACTAACTCGAAGATTTCCAAGAACACATATTGAAAAAAAGTTCAGATTCTCAAATTTGACTCCAAATTCAAATTCTCCGATAAATTTTCTGAAAAAAGTGGCCATATTGTATCAGGTTGCACAGTGTTAGCAACAACTGAATATAAAATTCGAAATGACAAATTGAGCCAATATCTGCACTTGGCAATATTCCAATTCTACGGGAAAGAAACTGCAAGAAACTGAAATAATCACCATGCAGATCCAGTTAGATTAATGGGACCTGCAATATTTTTATGGGACATTACACTACACACAGTCAAAAAAAGAAAAAAAAAGAAAAGAAAAGACAATACAAATCTAATCGCTCAGACGTTGGGATCAAAGACCACAAAAACAGAATGTGCTTTATTATTGATATGATATTCCATGCAGGTTGTAATATATCTTTGAAAATTTTCAAAACATTATTTCCATACGAGAATCATGAAATAGAAATCTCAAAGATATATCACATGAGGATATCAATAATTCCACTTGTGGATGGAACACATGGATTGATTTGAAAATGTCGTATAGACCCATTGGTGGGATTCCTGGCAGCCAATGCCTTAAAAATACAAAGCATAATGCTTCCAAATACTGCTTACGTTTTACCAACAGCTTTTTCTATGTAAAAGTTTACTTAGTTTTTTGTTTTTGATTTTAATCTTTTACAAAACTGATTTCTGACCTTAGGTCTCTGCTGTGAAGAGAAATGTGTATACCAAAGAAATCAAATAAAATACTGCTACAACTACTACTACTACTGCTACTACTACTACTACTACTACGACTACTACGACTACTACTACTACTACTACTACTAATAATAATAATAATAATAATAATAATAATTTATTATCATTATTAAGCCCACAATCCAGACGTCCCAGTCGTGTGTGACAATAATAATAAGATTAAACCGTTTACCAAGTATAAGAGATACGGAGACCTACGTCGATGTGGAGATATTTTCTTTATTTCGGTGAAGGAATTTGCTTGTTTTTGGCCTTAACAGTAATTATTAACACAATTATTATTATTATTATTATTATTATTATTATTATTATTATTATTATTATAGTTGTTGTTGTTGTTGTTGTTGTTGTTTCCTTTGATTTCAGTTGGATGCACATTTCTTTCCGGGTCTCAACCTGAAATCTAAGGATAAGAATGACATCATGATATTTTCCATCGATCGTTTTGTAATAAAAATAAAAAGTTAATACAACGTAAAACCTCGCGCAATGAAAGCTGTACTTGCGAGAACAAATTATTTGTATTTCGTTAAGGCCTGGCTTTCAAGGATGTCTTCTAGCAGAACATTTTCCAATCAAACACGTAGCTCTAACGACAACTAGAATTCCACATGTTTTAGATAACTACTTCAAGATCTTTGTATTTTGATATTTGTTTGACAAGTATAAGAGATACGGAGACCTACATGGATGTGAAGATATTTTCTTTATTTCGGTGAAGGGATTTGCTTGTTTTTTGGCCTTAACAGTAATTATTAACACAATTATTATTATTATTATTATTATTATTATTATTATTATTGTAGTTGTTGACAATGTTGAAATATACATTGTCCTCTGCAGAAACACCCATGTCAATAAGATAGTACATTTCGTTTTTTTGTGTTCTTTGATCACGATATCTTGGTGATTAACTTTGTTATGTTTGCGCGTATTGGAAAATGCCATGAACTATCTCTGTGAAGAGGTCTAGATAGTTCCTCGTAGTTTGATTTCCAAAAATTAGCAAATTTTTCAGTTTTCAGTTTCAAATATTGTCCCAACGCTCATGTTCTGTTTTATACTCGGTGGATGCTAATACCGAGAAACATGATATTATAACCGCCGCTTTATGCCGCGAGTATTGTATTCGGTCACGTTTTTTTCTTTGTTTGACACGTTAAGGAATTATACCAAAGAGAAATATTAAAAAATAATGACAATAATTAAAAAGAACAATCAAAGATCACAGGCCTCTACCAAAGCAATAACAACAGAATCTCAGCAATTGGCTATTTGATTAGCATTTGAAAGACAAAATTAAATTGCATTAATAAAACCCCCAAAAATAACCGAGAAACGTTATCTCGTACTAGATCGAACCCAAAATCTATTCAGTTCGTGCCAGCGATTCGGACAATCATCTCTGAAAGTTTGATCCGAATGTATCCTGCGAGTCTTCAGATATTTTGACCCCGGGCAGACAGATAAACAGACAAAAATCGAAAAAAGTAGAAACAGACGAACGCGACCAAATACAATGCCTTTGCCTTAAGGCATAAGTGATAATTAAGAGAAGAGTGCACATTTCAGAAGAGAAAAAGAAAAGAAAAAAGTAAGTTTTTTGTCAAACAATATTTCAATAGAAAGAAGGTTATCTTTTTCAAGTTATATTTAACGTAGTCTTTTTTCTTAATTACGAAAATCTCCAAAAAGTGATATTTTCTTACAATTGACGCTTGTCAATATAATGAAAATGCGTTCATTACCAGTACAGTCGTGAGTTTCCTTACGAAACACGTAATATTTGTACCATGACTTACATATGTTTTTACTTGAGACTTATATATCTTTATACTTAAGAAAAAATAGCATTACACAGACACTCTGTTTATCATTATCAAATAATTTTATTTTTATTTTCTAAAATATCGTTTTTCTCCTAAATGTTTTAAAAACATTAGAATAATTTCGTCCAACAATTTGTCTAATAAAAATATTAGGACTGATATTGATATATATGTATGTCTCTAGAAGGAAGAGTATTAGTTCAGCTAGAGAGTATGATGGATAACTTCTCGTCTAAATTATACATAAATTCACATCAAATTTTAGCAGATAAAATATGTTGGCGAATGCTACTAATATTCCTATCTGCAAATAATCTATGGTGTTATTATTATTGGTCTCGCTCAACTGTGCCATACACATCGTAATCAAAGGACTGTAGTTTGGGGATTTACGTAGCCAGATGTAAGGGGTGATGTGGTCGCCAAAATTGTCTGACAGACTGGGTAGTTCTACATGTGTGGCATGGTGTAGAATTTTTTGTCAGACATAGGGACCTGCATCAGTCTTGATCCAGAGCAGCACGCTCCTCTCAAGTCATTTAATTTAGTCCTCAGTGTTGAGTCTGAGGCCCTTTTGAAAAATGAATTGAACATACCTTTACATAAGAAATCAAATGATATTGATGAAAATGCAATAACAATAATAGCCATCGATGGCTACGTGCATCGAGATTAATGTCTGAGAGTGAAACCTTTATTCTTGCAGCGCAAGACCAAAATATTTTTACTAGGAACTTTCAGGCAAATATTATACATAATAATGTGGATACGAAATGCAGGTTCTATGATACAATAAACAAGAAACAATTGATCTAAACATCGTCACAATAGAGTGGGCTAATATTTACTATGGAAAATATGTAAACAAACACTGGTATGAACATCACCCAGCACCGGTTACAAAAGTAGAATATGTCATCATTCTATAGGAATACACCATCTAGACAGAAAACAAAATTGAAGCAAATAGGCTGGACATTATTGTTAAATACCAGAAATAAAAAAACTTGTCTATAAATTGATATGGCTTGTCCAGCGGATTGTGACATAATAACCAAGGAATTCGAAAAACTGTCAAAATATAAAGACCTCGAAATTGAAATAGAAAAAATGCGGAAATTGAAAACAAGAATCGTGCCAGCGATAGTGGGTGCGCTTGGAATGATGGAATGATAACAAATGGAACAAAAAACACAATAAAAGTATCCCTGGATACCCCACGTAAAGAGATATACAAAAATTGTCTTGTTAAATACATCCCACATATTAAGGAGAAATTTGTCTATGTAACTCAAGGGATGTTATAGATATATGAAAAACAGGAAATGGAGTCATAGCAACACACCACAAACTGCTATATGTCTTCCTGCAGATTTGGTAGGTAGTGCGATCATAGCAAAAATAAAAATTATGATGATAAATGGCATAATAATAATATAACTACTATTATTATAATAATAACTATTACAATAACAATAATAATAATAGTATGAAAACTACTTAGGCTATTATTATTATTATTACCGCTATTTTAATGGTACTACAATTATTATTATGATTTTTAAAAACAAACCACTTCGTGGCCATTACCTGAGACATAAGTTATGTTACTATCACAAATACAGTCAGTCAGTTAAGTGCAATAAGTGATACACACTTGGACAATAATTTAATTCATGAGACATTGTTGACTCAGCATAATATTTTCCCGTAGTATTTTACCATTACTTTTTTTTATAGACCGGTTACCAGCCAAGGCTAAAACCCATTCTATCCTGCTATCCAACTTATAGTTGGAGTGAGAAGAGATGGATTAAAACCTTCTCAACTTGTAACTGTCCGTTAGTGAATGAAATGTATTCGACTGAAATTCGAACTCGGCCCTCCAATTTCTTATTCCGTGCCGATATTCATTTCAACACAAATCCGTTTTTGTAAATACACGTTTTTTATTGTTAAAGCATACGTAAGAAGTAGTGTTAATATTAAAAATTCTCTCCGGTAAAAAGACAGAATTTACAGGGCATTTTATTAATGATCTAGTCTCTACAATTATTATTTTACATGCAGACGTTTCCTACCATTTTTATATAATTATTACAATATCCATACTGTTCTTGCACCCTCTTCAGAAATTACACTAATATACTAATATTTACTCTCATATTAATTTTTCAAATATCTTTGTTATGGTACCTAAGATAATTCCAGTGCTCCCTGGGTTAACGTTACGCTTCTATTTTGTTTATGCCTATCTACGTAATATCTAGAGATTGTTTTCTTTCCGAAGATCTAATGTTTTCGATCCTAATCCGATTTCAGTCACTTTTTCACCGCCCTACGTGGTTTCCCTCTGTTTCTTCTACTTAGTGTCTTGACAGTATGAATTTAATGGTGTTTTCGAATTATTGCTTTACTACCAGCGTAAATTTAAATGCAACGTCAATCACAGTCTTCGGTCTTTCTAAATCATGTTCCATTATTTTAGTTTACTTCACTAAATTATTCTCATTTTATATTACTTTCTGTAACCATTAACGATTGTGGAAGTCTGAAAATGGGGGGGTGCACTAAAGGGACCGAAGTTTTCTGAGGTGCAAACTCAAGGAGCTTTTTCATTTTCATACTACACCACTAGGGTATCCACAACTTAATAATAAATTTGGGTCTAAGTGTGTTACTACACTAAATTAAGGGACTGCCTACATACCAAGATGGGGACATTATTTCTAATTAACGTCTTCTTTCAGTTATGACAAAAAAAACAGCATTATGACTCTTCCTCCCCACCTAAAAAATTGTCTGTTTCTATTTATCTGGTTGTTTTATTTTGTTTGTTTTCCTTTCAAACTAGTTTGTGTATGTGTCCTTAAAAAACGAAATTTAAAAGAAAACGCAGAGTGAAAAGAGCTGAAGATAAAATTTTATCACAAAAGAACTGATCAGTTTCATAAATTTTTCGACGATTAGGAAAACCGCCGGGTGCAAACAAGGCGCCAGCTATAATTCTGTAGGGGGACTTAGTCCCTTCTGCACCTCCTGTAGAAATGCCACTGCCTTTATCCATTTGCATCTTAGTAGAACTTCCGACTTCCTTGGGTTGAAAACATTCAAAAGAAAAACATATAAATAAAATACTAAGCATAATTATTTCATGAAAGACACCCTAACAAATTAATCAGATATTTATTAAAATATAATATTTCATTAATGTGATTCGAAAACACTGGACACTTCCGATACAAGTGCTTTTTGTGGTAGCACAAATAATTCTCATGAAAATGAAAAGTTACCTGTCAGTATCTTAATTTCTAAATCAGTTGAAAGGCACTCCGGGAGTGATCGATTAATTGATTTGTTTGTTTTTAGTGGCTTATCAATCTTTTGTGAATTATTTAAAGTTGACATATATCTCAGATTGTGGTGGGAGGCTAACAATTCCGGCTATTCCCATCATCTAGATACTGACCAGTATCAATGCCGCTTAACTTCGGTGATCAAACGTGATCGAGCCGGTATTTTAAGAGTGGTCTCTCGTAGAAAGAAGATCCCCACTTATTCAATAATTATACATATAACTTTATTGTGATTATTCGTAGATAATCATATTTTAGTTTTCGATATGTTCATGCATTAAATAGTAGATTTACTTATAATGACATATCTGCCTGAAAGTTCAAGAACTTATTAAATATAAAATTCTGATCTTCGGAATGAATCGACTTTACATCTTAGAGTAGAGAGAGCTACCGTTTAGACCATTAGCGATTATACCTCGTTGGACACAAAAAGACAGACGTCCATATGAATTTAAATTTAAAATTTCAGGCTGGTTGGAATAAATAAATATAAATACAAATAAATAAATATATATAATCAATATTACAAATAAAAAATATCGTCGGATTAATATATCTATTCATTATATATATATATATATATATATATATATAGGGAAACAGATAAAGAAAGTGATAGAAAGATTTGTAATAGTTTCTTTATTCCTAAAGTATAGTTTAACATATCTTGTGTGTGTGTGTGTTTGTGACAATGATTGTTACAGCTAAATTTAAACAGAACATAATAGTTTCTGTGAAGCTTTTAACAAAATGAATTTGAGATATGAGATCAATAATAATTAAAATTCCTTCTAATAATAGCCCATCGATTAGACAAATATCGAATATAATCAGAAAAACAATGGAACCTTCAAAATTGCCTTAACGGCTTGTGGCAATTTTAAGAATATTTTTGAATTATTAAAATGTCCGTTTGTTTCAGTTTTCTGAGATTTGCCCCATCTTATTTCAACATATTTCATATTAAAATAAATTTCATATTATTCTTTTTAGACCTTATTTATATATTCCTACTAGCGGTTTAAACAATTTCCCTCGGGTAGTTTAAGGAATAATAAGAATGAAAAAAAAACAGATGATGAATTTACATAGCAAATACTTTCATAACGTCCGACATCGTCACTTTTATAGATATAGATAACAATGTAGAATGTCTCTATTGAATTAAGGTGAGAAGGGGAGGGGCAACTTTTACAGATATACTTAATTAAAAAGTATGGTGATCGATTCTATATTATAATCAATACATAAACAGATTCCTGACTTTAAGGGGTGATTATATATTTTTCTACCTCTAATTTTGTCTTTCTGAAAAATTTCAAGGGGTTAGCGTTCTAAAATTTTGATCTACATCTGATTGCAACTACCATCGTGCTAGACTGCAAAATGCAGACGCTAATTCGAATCTATCAAACAAATACTTACACAACGTCTACCCACGTCACTTTTATAGATATATATTAAATGATTTTATGTGAAAAAATATGGCGGTTCATGTAATATTGTTACATCGTTGTGCATAATAATTAAAACAAAACGAACAATGTCTTTCTAGGATCTCACATTTTCTCTTATCTCGTTTCAGTCATCGCTTTTGCGTTGTTTTTTCATTCTGATTTCATTAGTCCTTACGTTTTGGACTGATGTATCCTGTCTGTTTCTTCGCATTGATGATATGACAGACAGTTAAAAGGATGACTCCAACAATATCCTGGATCTCTTTGTCAGACTTGACAATGTTTTTTGCAGTATTACAATTTTCGTACGCTTCCTTGGAGTAACGTCCATTGCAGACATTGGCCATATGACAACTAATCGACAGTCGAATTAATTTTGTCTCGGCATGATAAAACATCTGATATAATGACATATGACGCAATCTTTTTCAAGCCGAAATACATTTCATCATACACTCTGAAGATAGATTCATACTATTGCACATAACTGAAAATTAGCTAATCTGAGGATAAATAGGAATTGATTAGACCCTGATGATGAAAAAAATAATGCATGTTATCCAATTAATTTGCACAACAGTGTAACGTACGTTAAAGGCTTAAGTTAATTGGAGTAGATAGACTAAACTATCACCCGGTTCACACTCCAGCCACGTCTATTGAACAGGTGAAGAGGCTCATCCCTTGTTTCCTGTTTAGGATGCGGTTTCCGGTTTTCTCTTTTCCAATCTTTTCACTCTTTTCTCTCTTTATTTTTTTTCAATTGGAGTAGATAGACTAAACTATCGCCCAGTTCACACTCTACCCACGTCTATTGAACAGGTGAAGAGACTCATCCCTTGTTCCCTGTTTAGAATATGGTTTCCTGCTTTCTCTTTTCCATTCTTTTTACCCTTACGTAGCCCACTGCGCATCAGTGGCGTTATCGCCTTGCTTGGGGTGATATGATTAAAAATAAAAAAGTTGATTGTCAGTTTTCTTTTCTCAAGTTAAATTGTAATCTTATTTTTGTAATGTATTTTATTTTCACCTTATGTTACACTGGATCATTCAGCTTGAACATTCAATAAGTGGAATAATTTTCTGGAGAATTCTCCTGAAAGCAATACATAATTGAGAGGAGATGTTTTCATCGGAGTAAAGAAACGGACGAAAACAAGTGATTATAGGTGATTTTTATCTTGAAACAATCGGTAAAAGAAAACTTCGACGTAAAACGAAAGCTCATCTTTTTTTTTAACTATAATAACCTCAAAGAGACAACTTTTTTTTATCTATCAGACGTGCAGTTCTAGGTGTCAACTTGGATAAAGCTGCTCTGAACAGAACGGTATATGGTCTATCGTTAGAAAGTGAAGGGATCAGAAATGATAAGCAGCAAACCAACGTCCACAGCATAAATCAGTCAGTTAAGTGCCATACGTTATAAACGCTTTAGCAATCACGGCTCTTTCAAGACATGACTAAGAGGACAGAAAAGATTTTCCCGCAGTAGGTTGCAATTACTTTCTACAAAAGACTATAAACTATAGAACACAATCTCTCCTGCTATTTGACCCATACCTAGATGGAGAAGCAACAGATTAATATATTTTCCAAGAGTATTTGCGCTTAAGTGAATGCAAAGTATTCAACTGAAACTCGGATAGAAGAACCGATATTATATGAAATTTCATTATCCTTTGTTGTTTCTAATGAAGTTTTCCTGTGGTACTTACTTAATTATTTGCTTAGTTTTTAGGAATGGGATACTCAGTTTCAAATTTTTTTGGCGGGCACATTTATTCTTTGCATTTTCTCGATTCGCCTACTAGTAAAGAAATTAAAAAAATACAAAAACCGTTTAAAAACTAAAAAAAAAACGGGACCTCTACTAAAAATCGTTTATCCACTCTACGTAACATTTAAAATGATAACTATAAGACGGATTTTAAGAAATCTACTAATTCTTTATAAATATATTATCAATTTAAAGGTTATTTTAGTTGATACCTATATTTGAATTTATTTATAAAATATTTGATTTTAGTTATTATATATTTGCTTCTCTCAAATATTTGCTTTTATTTATGGAATATTTTGTTTTTTATTAAATATTTGTTTTTGTTTAGTAAATATTTACTTTAAATTATTAAATATTTGATTTTATTTATTACGTATTTGGTTTTATTGAATATTTGCTTTTACTTATTAAATTTTTGCTATTATTAATTAAAAAAGTTTTTTTAATTGTTCTTATGGAGCAGTCTGAATATTTACAAATACTTATTGAAGCCTATTTTATTTAGGTGCATTGAAATCTGTGCTGTTGTAGTCTATTCATACTTACCCAAGCATTGTTCCCTAATTAATAGAATCCGAATAGTAAGTATATACGCAAAACCTCAGATTCTCTAAATTCATATCTGCACATAACGTATGAATTGATAAAATAACTTGGATCAATACACAGAAATTCATATATATATATATATATATATATATATATATATATATATATATATATATATATATAATTAATTTGTTAGTTAGTTTTTGCTCATAATTTAATTAGACCAGTACTCAGTTGTATTAAAAGGTGTTCAAAACATTTGTGTTGTAGAACTTTAAACTATTTTTCATTTTGTAATGAGTTATTTTCGCAACCTAGATTTTAACTTTTCGGCATCTTCGGTCAACTTATAATAATTGATTTTCCAACATTTGGATATTACTTCTGATTCTTCATTCACTATTTTTGTTTGTTCTGGAAATAACGTAGTGTTTAAATTTTCCTCTTATGTTGTTTCCAGATTAAACAAAAATACTGCATGAAAGATCAGTAGAAATGTCTACATGTGTTCGCACCTATAGATACATGTTAGGTTAATACAAACCTGGATGAAAATGTTTTAAGATCCTTAAGTAACTACGCCCTAATTTTAAAAATTTTCGGTTGTTTCAAAATTCCTGTCGCGTGTTTGTAAAAATCCATGTTTGTACGTTTGAAAAGTTGGAATATATTGCAAATCGCCTGAAGATACCGAAAGATTCGAACTTAATCTCCTGAAATAACTTATTCCAAAATTAATATATCTCTTTCTCTCTCTCTCTCTCTCTCTCTCTCTCTCTTTATATATATATATATATATATATATATATATATATATATAGATATACAGAGAGAGAGAGAGAGTCATGGATCAAAATTATGTAGCTGGATAATTTTGACCCATTCATTGTTGTCTGAATTTTGTTCGCAGTCGATAAAAGAGCCGTAAAATATTATGAAAAACCCAACACATGCTTTATATATATATATATATATATATATATATATATAACTTTCTTCCTTTATCTCTCTTATCTCCCACCTTTTTTCCGTGTTGCTTAACCTTACGCCAATTCAACACGGCCGTCTGTTAATTTTTAGTTACAATTATCTTTCCTTCTTTTGCGAACCCAGACGATGTAAATTTTTTCTTTTCTTGTTTATTTGATTTTATTTTGTTTTATCTTTTTTTTCTTTTTTCTTTTTTTTTTTCTTTGCAAATCTATTTAAAAAGGAAAAGTAGACTGATTTCTCTCGAGTTTCTGAAAGGATTTTTCTGTTGCTGAGGTGATGTGTTATCCCCCGTGGGGATCTTCATATCGAAATGGTCATTCAACATCATTGAATTAATCCTTTTTTAATTTATATTTGCTCTGTAATATTTTATTACACGGAGCTCTCTTCCTGTATCATTTTTTAATATTAAAATAAAATTTAATTTTTAATATTAATTAGGATCGGGTTTTTGGAATTTACCTTCCTGCTTTTTTCCCTTGGATTAAAGTATTTGAATTAATATATATATATATATATATATATATATATATATACTTACCTTCATCAATATCATGGCATGCTATAACTGCAATTATACTTGGCTATCGTTTTCTGTCGTCGTATTAAGGTCATTAATTTTATCATTTTATCAGAATAATTTTGCTTGTTCTTTCTTTCTGTAATCTTCAAATTGTGACACGTATCAAATGAACTCAAATTCCACTATATCCATCAGCCGATAACGAACTGAATTTTTGTTTATACTTGCAGACGACCTTTTAGTGTGGGGCTTTCTCTCTAAGTTCAACTCTTTCTCCGTTTTGATTCTAATTATATTCTGTCATTAAGACTTACTTCAGATACATATGTGCACTTAGAAAACCTAAATGAACATGATACCGGTTTGAATTTGTTCTGTGCAGCTTTAATATTATCACCTAAATTATCTCTATTTTTCTAACCTTTCGCATGACATTTAAATGTAACTTTCTGCCCAATGTTAACCTTATAATTGCAGAATATTCAAAAGTATTAAATTTTAATGTTTACACAAAAAAGCTGCTATCGGTCAACTACCATAAATAATACCTCCTGCCCCAATCAGCATGGAACAAGCTATTTTCCCAAAAAGCAATACATTGCGCCTCCTCGGCCTCTCTCTTTTTCTTTTTCTCTCTCTCTTTCTCTTCCTCTCTCTCTCTCTCTCTCTCTCTCTCTCTCTCTCTTCGTCGACCTCAAGAGGAAAGACTTCTTTGAATCAATGGCTAAATCTATTGCTATGAAATTTGGGCTACTCTGAAGTTTTTCTTGTCTGAGTTCATCTTGCACATATACAAATCAACCATCTGACATTGCATTGAATATTATTTTAATGTCTGGTCAGTGTCCACTGCTATATATCTCGTGATCTCGACAGGATCCAGAGGAGAATCTACAGTGACCTGGCAGCTCAACTCCAGCCACTTTTTCACTAATGGAATGTCTCTTCTACAAATAATTTCATTTTCATGACGTATGCTCGAACGAGCTTGGCTCCCTGGCTCCCCCTCTACAATTATGTACTCGAGCAACCAGTCTGGCAATAAGGTTCTACCTTTTTACAGTAAAAGAAAAACAAATGCAGGTTCCACTTCTACTGTATCAACTTTGTTATTCGCACTTCCCGCCTATAGAACTCTCTTCCGTATACTCTCTTCCCAGCTTGCTACACTCTCCAAGATTTTAAATGTAATATCGAATCTGCGGTAATCTTTACGTCCGAGTTTGCTTCCATTGACACCTCTATTAATTTTACTTGCCTTGGGCACTGTTTATTTTTTTACAATTTGTGATCGGAACTGTAAACCCAAACATATAAGTGAATTGACACATGATTTCTTTTTTTTTTGAGAATTAAAACAAAGATACTAACCACCGTCCTCAATCTTTTGAACAAGAATAGAAGTTTATCTTGAGTTTATTGTTTAGCCTGGCCTTAGCTTTCCGGTTCCTTCTGGTGTCGTTTTTCATTCTCTTATAATTCCAGTAGCTCTTTGTGTCTTAGTGACATTAGTCCCTTGCTTAGTGTGCATTTTCCTTAAATAAAATGCTCTCAGTTTTGTGAAGCTCACATTCGATTTATCAGGTGAAAAGGAAAGAAACAATTTCTATGAAGATAAAGGAAAATCATTTCGGTCTCAGTGTGGTTTGTCTTTAAATTTGCCTATCTCAAGATGAAATAAATACGAGATATTTTCTATTCCCCCTTTCTTTATGTCGGTTATACCCAAAATGTTATTTTAGTCTATCGAGTTATGACAAGCTAGCAAAAATAACCGGTTTGGTCCCACTTTTTCTTTTTCTTATTAAGCTACCATTATTTTCATCGCACTTTTATCTCTTTAATTATTTTGTCCTCTTTGCTATAGTAAACAAATAGGGAATTAGCTTTTTATAAGGGGAATATTAATTATCTTCTTCTCCAGACTGTAAATATTTTTCCGAAACAGAAGTGTATCAGATGATATTGAATTTGCAAAATAATATTTATTTTATTATATAAAATGATTCGCCATAAAAAATATCTATCCTACAAAAATATTTCGTCTGCAAACAGCACCATATTAATGAGGCGACATCATTTTAATGCAGTTATATTTCAGCCATTTCTGCTACCCACCATACGCTACGCAAATACAAAGAAGTCGTTAATATGCAATGATATGAAAATCATTAAAAAAAAATTCATATTCAGTAGATTACAGAACTGTGTCTACGTGCCATGTGTTCGGCACGGACTAGTTGGCAACTGTATTTCTCAATACATTTTGGCAGGAAAAGCACCGACGGTGTTCCGCTGAAGAGTACATCCGCATTTGGGAAAAATAGACAGCATCACTGATATTTTGGTTGAGTTTAAGTATTTTGAAACCCTACCTTAAAATGACCTTGTGCCGTATTCCGCTTATGTAGGGTAGCAGAGAAATATTGAAACTTTCTGCAACCGATCGCATGATTTGACAGTGAATTACCCCTCTCTCTCTCTCCTACATTCTCGAAATGATCTTCGACTAAATTCTTTTCCTGTACAAAGAAATTGAAACACCTGCTTTAGTTTCCTGTCTTAAACTATATTGTCAGATTTAGAGCCACTCCGGTGACAGCCTAAAACCGTCTTCTACTTTATCATCAGATTAAGTAATTTGCAGTGGAAATATCAATCTATTGTTGGGGTGTATGATGAAAATTGTTTGGCCTTGAAAAATATTGCCTCATCCATGATTGCATCAAATTTTCATCACACAAACACTGTTTTCTCGAATGTCGATAAGTCGTCCTATGGCTACTATCACGACCTCCGTTAAGAAGGCCTCTCACCTCAAATATGACGTCATCAAGCATAGCAAAGCTAAAAGGAGACAATACATTAAAGGGCAGATAATAATTGTCAAGTTTAAGTGATTAAAATTTACAAAATTGAATTAATGACTATAAAAGAATGACAAAACACAATAAATATATAAAAATGTTTTATTTATTTATTTATCTATTTATAAAGTATTTCCAATTTTCTTTTCTTATATTGAAATTTTTCCCATTATATTGTCATTTTTCTTTTTGCAAAAAATATTTAATATAGCATATGTAGAAGTTCACACCAACATTTTTTCTATTTTTTCTATATTGTGACTATCATCACAAGAAGCTACATGAACTAAAATATCATAATCTGACAAAATATTCAAAATTATGTACGCAGCTAAATGTCGCTGATTTATTGAATAAAGACAAGAAATGTCTTTTGTTACTTTATCCAAAACTACATAATTGTAAAGAACAAAATTTGCTGTTGTATCATTGGGGTGTGGCAGGGATCCTCTGTTAATACACTGAAGATAACAGTTACTTTCAAGGATTTGTTCTGCATTGTTTGTCATTGCTCCAATTATTAAGTCTTTGCAGCTATTGCATCTTAATTTTTTGAAAACTGCATGACAACAATAACCCGCTAAGTAGTCTCTTTTTTTTTTTTTTTTTTTTATAAGCGTTTCACCCCGAGCAAGGCATGTCACTGCCACTACTGTGCAGGGGGCTACGTAGAGAGGAGAAAGGCTGGTTAAATATAGGACATAACAGAGGGTGGGTGATAGGCGGGTGAGGATACCGAGAATGAGGGTTGGGTAGATGAGAGTGTTGTGAGAATAGTTGGGAGTTAGTGTGATAGGAGGTGTCTATTGACCCTACATTTAAACACCTGGAGATTGTAACTGTCGGGAAAGCAGACTTGTGGAAGGGAGTTCCACAGGCGGGAAGCGCGAGAAAAGAAGCTGTTGGAGTAGAATCTACGGTTACATCTTATTTGTTTAACTGTAAAAGGGTGGGACCTAGTTGCTAATCTAGTATCTCGTGTAAATTCGTGCTTGGGCGGCACCAGTGATCTAAGCTCATCGGAGCAGAAGCCATGAAAGTACTTGTAGAAGAGGCACAGGGAAGCTACATCACGCCGGTGTGAGAGCGGCTGCAGCCGGTCTGCCAAGTTAGTATCAACCACGTTACAGATCCTCCTTTGTATTTTGTCAAGAAGCCCAAGGAGAGCAGCAGGGGCACCCGACCAGATATGGCAGCAATATTCAATACACGGGCGGATGGTAGATTTGTATATGTGCAGAATAGTTTCAGGTGGGAAAAATTTCCGGGCCCTGCACAGAGAGCCGACTTTCATAGCAGCAGATTTGGCAATGGATTCAATATAGTCATTCCATTTGAGGTCCGCCGAGAGTGTAAGGCCAAGGAGGCGTAGTATTTTACTCTCTGGGAGGCTAGCCTGTCCCATGCTAATGGGAGGTAAAAACTTCCCTACATTTAATAATATCATCATCTGTCGCATCTATATTAAAGTTATGAATATCTAATCTGCACATCTGTTATATCATTCCAGTTAGTTACTTGTAAATTACTGAGATCAATCTTTTTGTTATTAAGTGGCAATTTAATTTGAAAACTGACAACATTCTGATTTTTCTCTCACACTCGAATAATTGACGTATCAATATATTATACTGACCACTTGCACTTGAAAATTGTCGACAGTGGCCAAATCTTAACCCACAGTGTTCCGTCTGGAATTTGCCTGGTAATATATATTTCATTTTTAATTCTTCTATGCAAAAAAATAGTCAGTTGTAGAATTGCATGTGTGGTATGATGTAAAGCTGTAAATGTTTCCCTTGTTAGCCTCCACTTATCTCTGGAATATTATTCCAACTCTCTAACCAGTTATAAAAAGTATTAAGAAATATAAAATTTGGATCATTGTCTTTATTAGTAAGTGGGTTTGCATATTTATTGTTAATCCTGCGACATTTAAATGACTTTTTGACAGTTAACATTGTCCACCAAGTATGAAATATCTGTATATATTCTGCAATTTATGCAAAGTTTGGTAAAAAATTTTGTTTCCCTAACGTCTACAGTCCTTGAATGGTGTATTCACTAAAAATTTGCATTACAAAATTTACATTTTGCCTTTCCAAATTATTGGGATAAAGGGCCTTTGAAGTTCATCGGTAGCAATATTTAAGAAGTGACTCTGATTCAAGTTTGTGCATTCCCTGTAAAGTAGTAAATGAGGCTTCTAGAAAAGTATCTGATTGATTATCTTTATTATTGTAAAAGTTGGAAATTTCATGCACTTGTTGGCATTTATTGGTCAAACCAGTTGTTTTTTATGCAATTTAAAATGTGAACAGAATCCAATATTAAGAAAAGAAGCCTAGACTTAATAAATGGGTGTTGATATACAATTGATTTTTTTGTGGTGGTTACAAAATAATGACATATCTTTCTTATTAGTAGCATTATTATCTGTTATAATAGATATTAATTTGAACCAAATAACTTCAAATCCAAGGATTACCTGTTTTAATATGTCGAATAAATTTTGTGTTTTAAGTCATTTAGTACGCATATTATGCACAACATCCTTGAATTTTTAACAGACACTGCTCAGCATGAAAGAAAAGGCACTTGTTGTATCCTCATAACTATTGCAGGCTAAGCCAACTATATTCCCACATTTAAAATCAAAGTATGGCTTCAAATGAATCTCATCGACAAGTAAAGATAGTGTCTTATCTTCCTGCGATAATAATTTGAATTTATTCTTTATGTACATTAAAAAATTATTGTCATCTTGTTCAACTACAAGATCCATACAGTTTGTAAGTGTTAATTTTCTGATGGTAGAATAACTGGGCAAAATGAATTTATTACTATCTCTTAATAGTCTGTAAACTTTTCGTGAGCAGTTGTAAAATAAGAATAAAAAAAATGAACATTTCTCCAGAATACTCTTAATAGTTTTCATTAGATATAACTGTTCACATATAAATGTTAGGGTTGTAATATTTTTAAAAGACTGGTCTTCATTCAATAACAAGGAAATTACTAAATTCAACAAAGCAATCACATTTGGACAGTTGGATTTGTGTTTCTCAGTATCAAGTTTTCTCATATTATTAAGTAAATCTTCAAGAGTAATAATGTCACTTACATGTGTCGGAATATTATATTCCCCTATAAATTGTATTTGTACATCACCACAAAAACATGTATTGTGCAGTCAGTTTCATCCTCAAGAGAAAGACATATTTTTGGATGTGGGGATTTGATGATATGACAAAAAAAAGTGTCCCCTGCTTTCTAATAATACTCCAGTAATGTTGGTCCAGAAAGTTTAATTTTTTTCAAGTTCGTCGAGGATTTAAACCACTTTTATTTTTGGTATTCTGCCTCATCGGTGATACTTCGTGCCAAAGCAATTTCCAATGACGGGTTTTCTTTCAAGTTCGTCGAGGTGTTTGACTCCCACTTTTTTTTTTTGTATTCTGCCTCATCGGCGATACTTTGCGTCAAAGCACTTTCCAATGAGATGTTTTCTAAACGCATTTTCCTAGAATCTGGTGATTCTCACATAGCGCTTGTTGAGGTCATGTAGGAGGGACAATTTGGGAATTTAGTTGGGATAGCCTCTTCCCGTATGCGTGGATTCTTAAGCTTGGCTGTTAGCTTTTTTCTACTTTTTTCATCAGAATGGTAAGTTTCCCATAAAATGTCCTTAGCATGAAAATCATTTCTTATATGTGCAAAGGTTTTAAATGAAAGAATGTTGTTCTAACTGACATAATGCCATTCACTGAGCATCCACAAAAACTTTTACCGACATAGAATCATTTTTTATCAGCCAAAGTCTCAAGTGAGAGAATAATATTCTTCAATTTTACCTGACACAAGACCAATGACCATTCGTCAAAAAATTCAAACTTTATTTTTATGGATATCCATTCATTATTTTTTTACGTGCAAAAAGAGACTCTGTACAAAATGAAATAATTATTCGAATCTCATAAAAATTTTAATAGAAAAAGAAAAAATTTTATAAGTCGGAAATTTAAAAAAAAAATAAATGTTTTAATTAGTATTTACTAGGTCCAAAAATATTATTGCTGCTTAAATTCATTAAAAGTGTTTTTTAAACACGAAAATCATCACCAAAGATAAAATCCAATTCAAACAACATGTTAAAATTTTAAAAAATCTGGAATTAAAAAAAAGGTTTCTTCACATAAAATTCTAAAATTGATTTTAAAACATAAAAACGTTACTAAATAAGAAATTGTTGACTTACTATGCTATAGTTGGTAACTGAAGTCTCTATCTGTTTGATGGCCCGAAGCCATTTGTTGCACATTTCATGATTTCCAGGAAATCTGAAGAAGCTAACTTTTGGCTTTTTAGGATAATTTCCTTGGCAGTTAGGAACAACACAATAAAAAGGCATTTCCTTTTAAGTGGAAAAAAAACTGAAAATGAAACTTATTGGTAAAGTGAAACATATGAGTGAAGTGAAAAGCAACGTGTTCGTAGAACAAGCTTCTGCACGTATCATGGTATCTCAATTGACTACGTTTGCTGATGTCACAACAGACATGGCGGTTAGCGATAGGGACTTCTTAACGGAGGTCGTGCCACTATCCGCGATAGACGTTACTGCGAGGAAGCGTACGATGCACAAACACTGCCAAGCCTTACAGAATGATCGCGGATATTTTTCCATCTGTCAATCGTTCCATCAATGCAAAGACGCAAACTGGATCCACCAGTCTAGGACGTAAAGGAAAATGGGGTCGAAAGAGAAAACAACGCAATAAGACGATGAATACGTAATCAGGGAAAGTGATTAAAAACCTAGAATTCGTTTTGTCTTAATTAATTTGCATATGGACGTAAAACAATCGCTCCCTGTGGAGCATAGGCCATCGGGGGACTTGTCGATATATCTCTAACTTCACTTTATTAAAGGTAGTGGGTGTTGACCCAACGCAAACTCTTTTTTCTCTCGGGTGAGATAACACTCAGTTGTCATATGTGATACGCTCTTAGCAATCATGCCTCTCTCCATCCATGACTGTCTAGGCAGAAAATTTCCCCGAAGTAGGTTGCCATATTATAAACAATTATATTCTTAATTCTATGCATTTTATAAAGCTTTGAATGATTCATATCTACTAACGTTAAAAGCCATAAAATACAAAGACATCTCTTTTCTTAATATATATACAAATAAAAATTGAGATATTGAAAACATTAGGAACTGATATTCTCACTGTTTCTCGACTGCAGTAAAACGTATATGATCGAATCTTATATTAATGAATAGCACCTTACTTTTCGTTTCACTTTTAAAAACCTAAAGTCTAATCTTCTGTTAACAATTATTGTCTACTCATTTAAGAAATCTATATTCTCACTATATATCTTATCCAGACAAAATTAAAAAGTGACATATCTAGACACCAGGCCGTCCTGCTTCTTTTCACGACCCAAATGTTAAATCTCCATGGTGATCTAATTCTCATTTTTGATTGAATAATATTAAAACACCTGAAACATTTTCTCCAACTACCAGTCCCTAATTTTCTAAATAACGAGGAATTCATCTTATATTTTAAAAATAAATCATTTTCACCATTTATATATCACCTGAAGAAGAACAGTATTGTTCTGAAACATGGACTTTTTGTCTAGTGATGTAATGCTTTTTTTAAAATATTGTAATAACAAAATTACAGTAATAAGCCCTAATTTATATCGAACAGAACTTATAAATGTAAATGCTTGAACAGTGGGTTTTACTCTGCGTGTTCTTTCACTTATATATATATATATATATATATATATATATATATATATGTATGTGTGTGTGCTGTGTGTGCGTGTGTGTATAAATCACTCTTTATTATAGTAAAGAAGATGCTTTCATTATCAGTATACTTTAAAATGCGTAGAGATTTTGTGCAACCTTAAAGTTTCTTTTCATATATAAAAACAAATACAGCGTTAAATTAAGCAAACGCTAGATCTAACGATCGTACTAGGAAATCAAACACATCCTTAATGGAATAGAATTCAGACTATTAAACAATCTTCTTACAAAACAATGTTCAATGAAAGGAAATCAGATTATAAAAGTCCCTTCAATGAATGTGGCCATATAAGTAAATTAGAATACAAACATCATTTAAACAATCAGATGAAGAATAATGCTAGAAATCGAAACATTATTTGGTTCTCCTGACCGTTTAACTTAGTAGAAAAACACGAAATGGATTAAATTTTGTAAAACTACTTAATAAACAATTCCCCTAAAAATCAAGTTTAAAAAAATATTCAACAGAAATTCAGTTAAAGTAAGTTATAGATGTACTAATAATTTGGGAAATTACATACAAAATGCTAGAAACTCAAGTACATTTTTAAATTCAAAACTTTTTATTAATATTCTTTCCTAAATATATATATATATATATATATATATATATATATATAATCGATTTTCTGCACTATTGTAAGAACTGCAACCTTGAAACTTCTGAATATCGTTTCTTATATCTTTGACTATGAGTGTATTAAATTTGATTAAAATCGAACCACTCCTTCTATAACCCGATTTTTTCGATTATCGATTTTTGGTATTTATCGGGGGTACCTCGACACAAAACCTAGCTATGAACACTCAGAGACGCTTATAGTACAACTGTGTAAATTTTCACGAAAATCAGTTCAGCCGTTTCGGAGTCTATAGGCAACGGACACACACACAGACATACACAGACACACACAGACACACACAAACAAATTTCCATTTATAAATAAGTTTAATTTATTTCTATTGTTAACATTTAATGATAATAGTAAGAATAAGTAGTCTATTTGATGACAATTTTTTTTTCCGATATCCAATGTGAAACATATATGTGCATGACTGCATGTGTATAGTTAAACTGTAATAGTTTATTTACTTTAGCCTGCAAAATTGATCTGTGTTGAGATAACTACTTTTGCAAATCCTGGAAAACTTCCGAGAGTTTTTAATTAATTAGCAATTGCTCCGGAAGGGACATATTACCTTTATCGGCTACATTTCAAGATATGGTATCTCCATATGTTAAGAATAATCTGCAATGATATTGGTCCATAACTTTCCCACAGCCATAATCTTGTGCTTCCTATAAATATATTCATGGTGATTGGTTTTATGCGCTTTCCTCTGTGGTACATAGACTTTATGAATTTAAGCGGGGTGCAAACACGGATGAAAGGTTTTATCGTGTTAATTATAAATGTTTAGATGCTGTACGTTCTATGTTGATAGTTTGCTTGTCTCATACTTCTCACTAATAGAACTATCTTAAATTTCTCCATTCAACTTTAATCTTCAAAAATGTCTATACAATGTCAATCATTTTCACCTGTCTTCTTAATTCCTGCTCTTTTAATGATTCCCCCTTAATAATGTTTTCTTCTCCCCATATAATACCACACTCGTTAACCTCTTGAGCCTTAGTGGCTTTGATTTGTTGCTTGTTTAAATAATTAAAATCATGTGTTTTTTCTTTATCATATTAGAGCGTGTAATACTAAGTTTCTTTAAGGGGAGAAATGTTTCTTCATGATTTTGTTTCAGGGTATGAAGTATTTTCTTAATGATTCTATATACTTAAACATCTTTATTCACACACATACACACACATGCACACACACACACACACACACACACACACACATATATATATATATATATATATATATATATATATATATATATGGAAGGATATAACTTGCTTTTATATATATCATAATTATTCTTCTCTAGATGATGCGCCCTTTCCCCCATTGTCAATGTTAAGAATTCCAGGCTAGGTAAAGATCAATATCATGAATGTTACGCTGCAAAGAAAAAAAGACACTCTTCAATGAAATCCTTGCTTAGATAACCTGAAATCATGTCAATATCTAAAACCTCTTGTGTGTATCGAACTCATTTCATTAACTTAGAGTAAGTAGATTTTAATCCACAATATCCTCTCCATCGTTATCTCTTCGAGAGTAAAGTTGAATCCCCACCCCTTGATATTTTTATCTCATTCTAAATAAAGCCCAACAGAGACATGCAGTAAAAGTATTAATCTTAATTTGTTTCTTTTCATAAATTGCCTGTATTAGGCTGAAGGCTCTAATCAAGCTTCCAACGCAGGGAATGGTTAGATGAGCAGTTTTCATATTTATCCGGTATTTTCTTAATTTTTCTAGAAATCAATAAAAGCTAAAGGTTCCAGTGCTTATTTATGGAGCTGCTGAATGTACAGCGTTCAGTAACATCAAATTAAGTTTAACACATCTCCATGCTAACAGTTTTACAGTTTAAAAATAGTTCTCTAATGAACGTAATCATTTTGATTATGCGTTAGGAAGAAAATGTATTTCTTTAAAGTCTGTCAATACTCAGATTATTCTAATGATGAGGAAAAGAAAAAAAAGCTGATGTTAGGAGAGAGAATGACAACAACAATGTCGGTAAAATTTATAAGTTTTAAAACAAGAGACTAATAATTATTATAATATTTGTTATAAGTTATGTTTGTTAGGAATATCGTAAAAATTGTTATTAATAACGAATCATGGCCACACATTATTTCCAAATCTTCCAGGCGTTAACCTAAATTGACAGCATTTTTTTTATATATATCTAAACTATAAATATGAATTGAAATTTTGGTTTGCAAAAATTTTGATGAAATGTATTAAGAGATATTCAGGACTTTATTTGGAATCTAGAAAAATAACCTGAGCCAAAATGCTCAAGATATAGTGTAAAAAGTGAGATATTAAAGAGAACATTGGAAGATATGGATATTGTTAATCCATACTATTTAGAAAAAAAATCAGATATCAATTATATATGTTTTTGTTTTTAATCCATGATTGATTATAAGAAGAAAATCTTTTTTACTTATAAACTCATAGAGACGAACATAAGCACAGTTTTATAAATAATGCATATTAATTTAATTTCATCCTGTAAAATTGTAATACCCATAATATTATTTTTATGACAATATACATGAATGTTTTAAGAAAAAATACCTGTAAATTTTCGTCCACTTTATATGTTCATTTATAATATTATGCTCATTGTCCTCTATTCATACAAAACAGCTACACGCTCAAATATAACTCCAAAGCATAGTATATGTTAAGATGATAATATATTCAATGTTCTCATCTATTGATACTGTTGATTTGTTGTGTTTACTTTTGAACAAATACTTATTATCCTTTATGCATATTACTAAGGAATGATTTCATATTTTATCAGACATTAAATCCTAATACTATTTGTGTAGATACACATTTTAAAAAATAAAATCAGTATCAGTACATTCAAGGAAGTATAACCACAAAGTTATCAGTGTGTGGAAGAAGAAAGAGAAACATTAATAATCAGAGGGAAGAGAAAAGATTAATGAGGAGAACAGTTAATTGCGGGTGACATTTCATTTAATTTTTGCAGATTAAAGTTGGCTGGCAAGTATTGAACCGGAAGACTGTGTCACAAGCGAGAAGTGCGAGAAAAGAAACCGTTAACATAGAAGTTAACGATTAAATATAGCCTGCACAACTGTTAAATCATGAGATCTTGACACCAGTCTAGTACTGGCTTTAAATACAAAAAAATTTTCCCTTTGTAAAATGTATTTAGAATATTGGAACTGTAAAGTCTTGCGTTTTATAGCGTTTGTATCTTTACCCCAGGCAAGGTGATAATTACAATAAGATGCAAATAATTACAATAAGATGCAAGAATATATTGGAAATGAAAAAAATTGTGAATAACTTTGGAGAAGGAATAGGAAAATCAAATCTAAAAAGAAAATAAAGGGATACACATCTGCTTTTAAGAAAATAAAACAGGGAGGATTTTGAATCGAACAGAAATTTGTTCTACTCGCGTTTGTTGTTGATCGTTAAATTAATTTTTTTCTTCCATGATTTCAGTTTCCTATTTTGGTCTTCGGTAGAAAACCTAATAAAATTATACTTTAATAAATAAAAATATTCGCACACCCGATTAACAATTTATAACTACAACAAATTAAAAAAACGCTAATACCTAAAATAATAATTCAAATCGCAAAAACGTTAAGTTCATAATATTCACCTGATGATTGCATAATGCATGAAACTCCGAGTCTTGCTTGAAATGTAAAATAATATATATAAATTTCCTCTGTGAGTGTGGGAGATAAAATAAAAATAGTTAAATGTACTGCTGCCATTTATGGTCAGGCGCCCCTGCCGTTCTCCTCAGTGTTCTTGACAGGCTCCAAACGAGAGTCTGTAATGTGATAGGTACTGATCTGGCGGCTCGACTGCAGCCACTTCCCCACCGTCGAAATGTGGCCTCCCTTTGCCTATTCTATAAATACTTTCATGGCTTCTGCTCAAACGAACTTAAGTTACTGGTGCCTCCTCAACAGGTGTTTACTCGTGCAACCAGACTGGCAACTGGGTCCCACCCATTCACAGTCAGGTTAGCCAAATGGAGACGACAATTCTAGTCTTGCAGCTTCTTCTCTCGCACTTCCCGCCTGTGGAACTCGCTCCCATATTCTTGCTTTCCTGACGGCTACAACCTCCAGAAATTTAAATGCAAAGTCAATACAAACCACTGGACTCTAGCTCTCTCCCCACCCCCGTATAACCTTCCCTTTCTCTCCACCTATGAATCTGTCATCGCACCTGCATCCTCAGCTTTCTATTGCTCCTTTCTAACTAGTTTGTACTCCTCACTTTTTTCTAATTAATCTTTTTACAGTTATGTAGCCCCGCCCCCGCTCATCAGTGGAATTTCTGCCTTGCTCGGGGTGAAATGATTAAAAAACATTCCTATGAATATTTAAAATTAAAATTCTAAATACAAATTAATGTTTGTAAGGATTCCCTCCATCTTTAATGCTGTAGGAAACATTAGTTAACAAAGTAACAATCATTCGACTAAACACCTGCTCAAACACAGACTCATCTATATTGAAAAATTCATCACAGCCATTTACATGAAAATATTCATATATATGTCACACTACTTACTGGCAGTTCGAATGTCTCGGATGCAGAGATGCCATGTCAGGTCCAACGAAATTTTTTTTTAATTTCTAAAGTATCTATAAATGCATAGTAAAACACAAGACCATACCTAGCAACAGAATTAAAGACATAAAGTAATAACAGGCATATAAATGCGAGAAAAATTGCCTAGTACGACACAGTTAATCAAGTTACTTAGACGCGAATCACGAAATTGATTTTTTTATAATCATATCGCCCTAAGCAAGGCAATTTACTGCCACTGGTGCGCAGAGTATTACATACGAGGTAAGTTAAGAGAAAGATTGACAGGTTATAGGGGGTGTCAGGAAGTGAGTAAGAGAAAGATGAGAATACTGATGAGAATGGAGTGAACGGAGATAGGAGCATGATAAAGAGGATGCAAGTCAGTGAGATAAGAGATGACTATTGACTTTACATGTAAATTCGTGGAGATTGTAGCTGTCGGGTAAAAAAGTAAACGGAAGGGAATTCCACAGGCGAGAAGTGCGAGAAAGGAAGCTAATGGAGTAGAATTTGCGTTTACAGTTTATTAGTTTCATAGTAAAACGGTGGGACCTAAATGCTAATCTTGTTGCTCGAGTAAATATATAGGGTCACTAGAGAGCTAACTTCATCGAAGCTGAAAGCCTTGAAAGTATTTGTAGAAGAGACACAGGGAAGCCACATTGCGCCGGTGAGAAGTGACTGTATCCGAGCTGCCAAGTCGGGATCGAACACATTACAGATTCTCTGTTGAATTTTTTCAAGGACCTCTTGGGCACCCAACAAGATGTGGCAGTAGTATTAAAATTTAATATATTCTTTCTAGTACATTAAATCCCTTGCCCGGATTCGTGATTGGCGGCCAGAATCTCAACAATGTAAGAAACGCAGGTCATCTGGTTCTGATAAAAGACAGGGAAATGACAATACAGTATCTTCTATGCAGTAACAAATGAAAGCAAGAAAAAAAGGACAAAGCATAAACTTCAAGAAAACGGAATGTATGGTCGTTAGAAAAAGAAGACCCCCAAAATGCTAACTACAGTTCAGAAATACTACAATAAAACAAGTAAAGAAATTTAAATACCTTCGAAGTATTTTAACAGAGGAATGAAAGTTCGTCACTGAGATCCGAAGAGCACTGGCATGGCCAAAGACGCGTTTCAAAAGCTAACCAGTGCATAGAGAAACATGAAAATTTCACTGGAAAAAAAATGAAAAGAGTTCTGGGATGCTATGTTATATTTCTTCTTTTGTATGAAAATGAATGTTGAATAATTTCCTCAACGATGACGACAAGACTTGAGACAGCAGAAATGTGGATCTACAGAAGGATGCTGAGGATATCATGGACTGAGCACGTGAACAACGATGAGGTGTTAGATAGGATGCAAAGAAGAAGAAAACTCGTTCTTAACATCAGGAAGAGACAGATGAGGTTCTTGAGACACGTAATGTAGAAGGTGGGCCTGGAGAACTTAATACTCACAGGATAGACAGAAAGCAAGAAAAACAGGGGAAAGCAGCACTAGTCATATTTGATAGACATGAGCAAATGGATTGCAAAACGGGGTTTGGGAGAGATATCAAAAGAAAAACGGGATTCACATGAAAAAGAAGACTACATGTCAGTGGAAAACGTTAGCCGAAAACGTTACAGAGGGTCACTATGCTGGAGGTTAGCATTATTTTGTGTTACGCAATTTTGTTTTGTTTTTTATGCTATACAGAAGCTGGAGATTTACTCTTAGCCAACATCAAAGAATATTTGTCTTTATGATAACAAACAAAATAATACAATGTTTATTCGGACATAAGCGCTAAATACAATTTTTACATGTCTATGCATAAAATAAAAAAATTGATGGTATTATTTTTTTGTCCTTCTCTTAATCCATAACCAACATATTAATAGTAACAGAAAATCTTATGGGAATTTGATCAAAATAACAATCACACCATCCAGCGATCGTTCGACACATTTCAGTGTGCAAAACCAGTACGCGAAATTCTTGAGCTGAATAATTCAATTTTCATTTTCAGGAAAGCTAATCAGTTTAGATTTCGAACAACTGTGCCAGAAAAATCCCCCAAGAAGAATTTGCAGCTCTGCCATCTTAATAGATTTTTAACGCCTTTATAATATGCTTGTTCATTCGTTTTTAGTTAACATGTCTTTTTCCCCTGTTGTTTTCTATTTTTCTTTTCCATTATATAATTTATATTCATTTTTTCATTCTCTTTTTCTTTCTCATTTTCTTTTTTTTTTCTTTTCTAACAGTTAATCTTTTATTTTTATTCCCTGAATTATTTTTAATTGGCTTCTCGGCGTTTTTTTTCTTTATTTTCATTTAGTTAAACTGACTTTACTAGATTCTCACTCTCTCTCTCTCTCTCTCTCTCTCTCTGTCTCTTTCGCATTTTATTCCCTTTTACCTAGAAAGTTTTTATCCTTTCTTTCGTCTATCTACCGATTTATTTAAGTATTTCATCATCTCTTTTTCATTTTTTTTTCAAATAGATTTATTTTAATTTCTATCTGAATGAAAGCTCGAAGGAGCTTCATTAGAAGGTCTACGTGAAAAGCGCTCAGAGAATTAACGTGGCGGTTGATGACTTTGATAACATATTAATTGTGAGTTCTATCCCACAGCCGGGTAGTAAAATCAACAGTCTGAACTGTAACTGAAATCCTTTCAGGTGTGGTAACCCAGTTTACCCAGACAGTACACGATCGCAAATATAGATATGTGTCCTCGGAACACACCTTAGCTGAACCTCTAGATGTCAAGTTATCGTTCCTAACCACACCCAATCACAGAAAAGCTCTATCATCAGGAGCAAATGAATTGCTACGGTACGCAAAATTTACTATAAAAAAACATAATACTAAGGATAAGGCAGAGTTTATCCTTAGTATTATTTCTTTGTATATTTATATATTTTGTTTTATTTTTTCTTATTCATTAATTTGTTTCCTTATTTAATTATTATTTATTTTTAAAACAGTTATTATTCATTTGATAATAAGGTTGGTTGGTTGTTTTATTTCTATGCCATATCAAACTCAGCGGGTCATTTATTGCTAACTAAATTTTATTTATTTATTGCTGGTAATACTGTTTACTTTCAACAATTTATTGTTGTTTTTTATATAAGTTTTGCGTCTAGTAATACTTTTTTCTTTTCGAGTATCAAGATTCATTGAGATTTGTTTTTGAGGGCAGGGTCCCCAAGTCCTACCCAGTTATTTAACCCATAACTGGAGGGAAGCGACGGATTCATACCTTTCCCAAGGGTATCAGTGCTTAAGTGAATGCAGGGTATTCAGCTGGAATTCGAACTTGGCTCAGCGATTTCTATTTCCGAGCCGATATCCACTGCACCACAACGCACATCCGTAACTAAACGCTTACAGCACCTGATATTTCCAAGCGTTCACCCATCTAAGTACTGACCAGGCTCAACGTTGTTTAACTTCGGTGATCGAGCGAGAACCGGTGTATTCAACGTGATATGGCCGTAAGCCCTTTTATAATAATTCAGATTTATTTGTATAATGACAATAAAATGGTAATAATAATAAATATATAATTATTATTATCATATTCAATTTCTGCTATGGCCACACTACCTATAATGTCTGTGGAAAGACGTAAGGCAGGTAGTTGTGTATTACTATGACTGCATTTCATTTGTCTTTCGATCTGTCAGAACATCACTAGTGTTACTTGGATGCAGCTGTTCTGTGTGCTGTAATTATCAAGACATTTTTTATTACTCTTAAGCTGAAGTTTCTATGGATTTTGTCAATGTGTTGTTTTGTTCCTATTTTATCATTTCAAGTGCAGCTACTATCACTGGTACATTCTTCTTTTAATCTTATATTATTACGTCAGTTTGTCCTCATGTTTTGATATTTGCTATGGTCGCACTACCTACCAAGTCTGTGTGATGATCTAATGCAGGTGGTCTTGTGTTATTACGGCTCCATTTCATGTTTTTCATATATCCCCTAACATCCCTAGCGTTACATAGACAAAGATCTCTTAGTGTGTGGGCTGTATTTAATAAGACAATTTTTATATCTTTTCAGCTGAGGGTTCCAGGGATTCTTTCAATGTGTTGTTTTGTTCCATTTTTTATCATTCCAAGTCCACCTACTATCATTGGAACGATTCTTGTTTACAATTACCACATTTTTTTCTATTTCAATTTCCAGGTCTTTATATTTTGACAGTTTTCGAATTCTTTTGTTGCTATGTTACAATTCGCTGGACAAGCCATATCGATTAATAGGCAAGGTTTTCTTTCTGGTTTTTAACAATAATGTCCTGCCTATTTGCTTCAATTGTTCTATCTGTGTAGATGGCGTAATCCCTACTAATCCCTTCTTCGCAAATTTACATTTAAATTTTTCTACACTTTTTTCTTAATAAACATTTTTTTTTTAATTTTTGGTAGGTGTGTGAAAATGTTTTCTATCGAGAACGTTTTCTACACGTCTATATTCTGGGTACTTTAAAAAGATTTCACTGAGAACCTTTTCAACCAAAATATATATTTTGCTTAATCATTGGCCAAAACTTTAGTGCATGTGGGCAATTCAATATTTGCTCTCTGTTATTTTATCTTATTTTTTGGACTTCTTTTCTCATCTGTTGCTTATATTTAGCACTTCTTCTTTTTCTATGTTGCCTGTCCCTCCCTTCAAGACGTAAACGAGCATTGTCCTTCGCTTTTCCTTATTTCTTGTACCTTCTAATATCCATCCTTCTGTTTTCCGCACCACCATCCATCTTTTCAAGTTCATTAGGTATGTCATGCGCTACCTTTCCTTGTCCCTCTTCCATTTTATTCCTTTTGCGAGCTTCAGGTTGTCCAAGCCTTCCTTCCTCATTACATATCCCAAAAACGCCAGCTGTCTTTTTCTGATGATAAATATCACTTTCGTTTTTTTGTCCCTCCTCTCCAAAACTTCTTAATTGCTCATTGGTTCTGTCCATGGAATACCCAGCATCCTTCTGTAAGAAAACATTTCAGTTTCTTTAATTCTTTCATTCATCGTTGAAGAGACTGTCAAACATTCACTGCCATATTGAAGGAACAGACATCACATAATCAATCCAGTATTTTCTTCTTCGTTTTCAGCGAACCTTTCTGCGAAATCGTTTTATTAAAATGATCTTCTACAAACTCTATTTTGATTTCTTTTCCAGTGAGTGTTTTAAGTATCACTTCATTGTTTTTCCGTTATAAACTTGCATAGATATTTGTATTTTGTTTTTACTATTAAACGTTTCTTTTTCTTGAAGTGTTTTTTTCAGACTAACAAACTAATATCTAAATAAACTGCTATGTCATACTTCTAGAGTTTCCCGCTACATTTATAAATATTTAATTTTATTCAATCACAATATTAGATTATAAAAATACGATGAATCTGCCATATCCGTGACAAATTCATCGGAAATATATCCTGATACGTTTTTGGTAGATATTTTTACATCAAATCGGATATACGTAAGCATATTCGATCAGCATAAAACATTTTCTAAATATCAATAAACGAAAGATGTTTTTTTCCAATTAATGTACACCCCTCCACAGATTTACATTATCAAATCTTCCATTGTGAATCGTTTCATGTCTATACATGTTGATACTACACTTGCGCTCGAAAGCAATTTTCCTTGGCACCATAAAAATCAACTTAACCAGACATAACACATAAATGTTTTTTTTATTTTTTATTTCTGTGACAATTTTTATATTATTACCGCAAGACTTTTTTTCTTTTAAAAACCAATGATAAAATAACATTCTATTTCATTTCACGAAACATCAGAATTTGATAAATTAAGATTCTCCATAACATCCTGTAATCTGGATTACGAAACAAACTTTGATTTAGTTAGCATCTTTCTGTGGCCCTAATCTTCCAGATACTCTCACAATATGACAAAACCGGTTATTGTTGTCTCACAAAACCTTTCCCACTTTCAGTATATATTTAGCTCACTGGTGCACAACATGCATGAATTTAGTCGAGCTACTAGATTAGCGGTTAGGTCCCAAACTTGTACAGTGAAACCAATCAAATATAACCTCAACCTCTACTCTAAAAGCTTCTTCCCACACTTCCCGGCTGTGGAATTTCTTTCCGTATACTTACTTGCCTAAAAGCTGCAATTTCCAAGAATTTCAATACAAAGTCAATTGACATATCTTATCTTCTTGACTCACATCCTTTCTCTGACAATCCCTGTATCATGTGCTTTTCGCACCTGTACTCTCATACTTTTCTTACCCATGCTATGATTACCTGTAACTTGTTCCTCTTTCTCATCATTCATCTCATATGCAACCCCCTGCGCACCAGTGTTAGTTCTGCCTAGCTTGGAGTGAAATGATTAAAAAAATAAATAAAATTCTAAAACTCATTGTTTGTTTATATATCTCCACAATTCTAGTTGTTTCTGATATCGAGACATTTTCTTTCCGTTTTCTTTTAGAATATCTTTTCTGTTCAGATGTTCTCTCCATACTAATTTTTAAATTTTTAACCAGTATCACTCCATGCAAGGCAGTAAATCTACTAATGCACATGAGGTTACAAAGTATGAAGGAATTACGACAAGTAACATCAATAATCAGAGGGAAGATAAACGAGTAATCACAAGGAAATTACACAGTGACTGACACTGCATTTACCTTTTTTCGATTAAAATTGAAACAGAATCAAGACCATTGTTCCACTAGTGAGAAATGATAGAAAAGTAATTGTTATAATTTTCGGTTACCAGCTCAAATGTAAATTGATGAAAACCGATTTATTATTCTCTAGTTCTTGTTTCATCTTTGAGTAAAGTGTTCCATATGAAACACCTTAGAGGAAGTGAGATGTGACAGAGCAATCCAGCCATGTTTTCTATTTTCTAACGAATTATTCTTGTTCTGTATTGCTATATAATATGAAACTTCTTCTACAGCGCTGAATGCTAAATAATCTATCTACAGGCAAAGTGATGGCTGAGGAGAAAACAAATATGGTTTTATAAAAGGATGCTGAAAGTTCCTTGAAAGGAGCGAATAAGCAATATGGCCGTTTTAAAGAAAAAAGGGAGCAAAAAGACACTTAGAATGGGAAAAAGACATCAGGAATTACTTGGACGCATAGTGTGGAAGAATGGTGTGTGCTAGATTGATAGGGAACTCTGGGCGGGACTGTCAAACAAATACATAGTAGATAAAAGGGAGAGAGTCTTGGCCAAACTGTTAAGTATTAAAAGAAATAGGAAGTTGTAGAACACCATGATTGTTGAAGTTGGTAAATGATGAATTTCAGAGAGTTGCAGCAAAATCAGACACTTGACAAAAAGAAAACGAAATAGGCAATAAAAACAAATATTCACATGGTTGCAGTCAGGTGAAAGGAGAGGCCAAAATTCCGGCGATCAGTGAGCTTGAGGGTCGCCGCTGAGATATACCAGGAAATGCTGAGGAGGGTGGTGAAGCACTGGCTGGCCAAGTTTGCCACTAGACGACCCTAACGTCTTCCATCAGAACTCCGCTCCTGCACACAAGGCCAAGACGACCCAGGCGTGTTCGCTCAATGATGTTTCTCACGATTGGTAGCGTACCTGTGGCCGCCCTTCTCACATGACTACAACTCTCTTGACTATTTCTTCTTGGGGCGTGATCATGGCCAAGACCAAAAAGCATGCCCACAACACGGTCGACTCTCTGAAAGGTGCCACCGTGGAGGCGTTCGTTGCTCTGGATAAGGACATGCTAGCCAAAGCGTATGACTCGTTTCGTCACCCCCGGCGGTTACATTGAAAAATAATGCAGTATGTAACTCTAACTTTGGTAAATAAACTGTCGGGTCTCGGCATATACAACTATTGTTTTTATTGCTTATTTCGTTTTCTTTTTGTCAAGTGTCATATTTGGCTGCAACACCCTGTAAAAAGATACAATTGGTATTTTCATAATTTTCAGAGAGTATTGCCTGCGCCAAATCCACAGACTTTTTTTTCGATCCAAGCGATTTTTAATCATTGATCTTACAAAGAGGTTATATCCAGCTGACGTGGCTATTTCCTGTTAATGACTAGAGTTTTCATTTTTTAATCTCTTATCACCGCAAGCAAGGCAGTAAATTCACTAAAACGCAACGCATTAGTAACCTATGAACAAACAGAAAGAGAAAAAGTAATCAAGCAAATGACATTACATTTACATTTTTGCGGATTAAAATTGGCTGGAAATCCTGGAGCCAGAAAGAAATCCTACAAGCGTTAAGTTAGAGAAGATAAACTCTCTAGTACTGCACTTAAATTTAAAATGTTTAGATACAATAGCAAATAGTTTATCCTAGCAATTACCATGACAGTAGTTATAAAAGAAAAGGCACAGAATGGCATCCCAACAGCTGTGGGAATGTGACTGAAGCCGATCTGCCAGATCACGGATAAATAATATTGCAGGTACTTCCTTCGATCTTATCAAGAAGCTCAAGGTAAATAGCAAGGACATCGGACCATATATAGCAGCAACATTCTAATCCTGGACGAATGGTAGACATATAGATACTTAAGATATATTCCGAAAATAAAACCTGTTTCGCCCGACATATTGAAGCGACGTTTTTAGCAGCTTATCTCACAATTAATTCAAAATAGTCTTTTTACTTTGTGTCAGCTGAGATCGTTACCTTGTAAAGGGTCAACGAATCACTTTTCTGTACGTTAGCATCAACCATGCTAATGGAAATCAGAGTTGTGTCTAAGTTGGTTTTGTGTCTCCAGTTTTTGGGGAAATTACTTCTAACACAGCATATTCGATGTTCACTTTTCTTTCTTACTAAACTAAATTTGTTAATCACTTTTCCACCGTTGTAGAGTTGCTTCCCTGTGCAGTTTTTTTAATAAATACTAATATGACAATTGTTCAGATGGACTCTTCGCGAAGGTAGCCAGAACTTAAATGCAGAACTAGAATGAAGAAGAGGTCTTATCAATGTACAGTTTAATCGGCTAGTTCTAAACGTAAGTTCTATCAGATTCTTCTATCACACTTCTCGATTGTGCAACACTATAATAATTATTTAACATACAAAACGCAATGTCAGTCACTTTCTAGTAGCTTTCTATTTTTTTTGTTTTTGTTTATGCTCCTTAGTAAAGCTTATATTTTGTAATTCATTAATATCCATTAACCCATTGAATCCTAGAAGCTTTACTGCCTTTTTGGGAATTAAATCAATAAGAAAAGAAGAGATCAGAAAGCCGAATTCATATTCCAATAGAATGTGTTACTTACGCGCAATTACACATGGGAAAGTTATTAATCCGTCTCTTTTCCTTGCAGCTATGGATTTAAGAGCTGAGAAGATCAGGCACAATAGTTTCAGATGGCAGCCAGTTTACCGCAGAAAGTTATAATAAACTACTGCGGAAAAATGTTCTGCCCTGTCAGTTATGTCTCTTTCTAGATATTATCGCCTAATCGTGTATAACTTTTTTTTTTTAATCATTTCACCCCGAGCAAGGCAGAAACGCCACTGATGTGCAGGGGGTTACATAAATGTAAAAAGAATTAGAAAAGAGTGAGGAGTACAAGCTAGTTAGAAAGGAACAATAGAAAGCTGAGAAAGCAGATACATGGGCGGAGAGAAAGGGAAGGTTATACAGGGGAGGGGAGAGAGCTAGAGGCCAGTGGTTAGTAGGTGAGTATTAACTTTGCTTTTAAATTTCTGGAGGTCGTAGCCGTCAGGAAAGCAAGAATACGGGAGTGAGTTCCACAGGCGGGAAGTGCGAGAGAGGAAGCTGCAGGAGTAGAATTGTCGTCTGCGTTTGGCTAACCTGACTGTGAATGGGTAGGACCCAGTTGCCAGTCTGGTTGAACGGGTAAACACCTGTTGAGGAGGCATCAGTGACTTAAGCTCATCCGAGCAGAAGCCATGAAAGTATTTATAGAAGAGACAGAGGGAGGCCACATTTCGACGATGGGAAAGTGGCTGCAGACGAGTCGCCAGATCAGTACCTATCACATTACAGACTCTCCTTTGGAGCTTGTCAAGAACACTGAGGAGAACGGCAGGGGCGCCTGACCATAAATGGCAGCAGTACTCCATGCACGGACGGATGGTTGACTTGTATATATGCAGGATGGATTCAGGTGGAAAAAACATCCTGGATCGACATAGTGACCCAATCTTCTTAGCAGTAGATTTTGCTATGGATTCAATATAGTGCTTCCATTTGAGGTCTGAGGACAGGGTAAGTCCGAGGAGGCGTAGTGTATTACTCTCCGGGAGAATCATCTGGTCCATGCTTATGGGAGGCAGAAGAGGTTGCCTGTAATGGTTGACAGACAACAGCTTGGTCTTAGATGAATTGAAGTTGACAAGCCACTTCTTGCCCCAGTTCACCACAGAGTGTAGATCCCGCTCAAGGTCAGCAGCGAGATTATGTCTGTCCGCCACGACAGGTTTCTTACTGGAGCGGGAGTATATTGTAGTGTCATCTGCGTAGATGCCTACTTGGGACTTGATCTCATCTGGGAGGTCGTGAGTGAATAAATATTTCTTTAAAAGGGAACGAATAATATTACCATTGAAGTGGTCACTGGCTGCACATAATACATTAGTTCAAATATGCTGGTGTGATCCTCCGATCGTTACTGTCATATTAACTAGTGACTACTGATACAGTTAACATTTAGCATGTTGAGGTGCGTGCAGTGACTGACATTATGGTATTTGAAGGGGTTGGTATTTATTATTTCTACATTTAGATTTTTTATGATGATGACCTGTATATAACATCACTGATTTCAATCTAATCAAGGACATTATTTCTGTTTTGTTAAGGTTAATTTTCGGGTCGTTTTATTGGAATATTCGTTAGATGATGCTAATATTTTGCACATCATTCGTGTCCCTACTTAGAATACATATGTCATCGTCGAAGCCCCCACCGTCATAGACACACTGGCAGTGGGATGGAAACTAGATGGCTTCGTTCTCTTTGTTGGTTTGTTTGAGATCTGGTATTGAAATTTCATCGGTGTCCATCTTTTCAGGCTTGTAAATACGGCCACTCAATTTCGTTCGTTTCGCATAAAATTGTCTCATCTTAGTAGGCAATATTCCCATAGGTAGAGACAGCTAAAGAATAGAAGTAGCTATTACAAGAGTAAGTTAAGGTAGAGAAAATTTCCATTTCCCCACTTGACAAAGAGTTACAGCTTTTTCCGATTGAAACACCTGGTATGTGGCAATAAAATATGTAAAGCGAATGGAATGTGAATTTTATGATTGTAAGCGAGGCAAAACTAATTTAAGTTACCGTTTTATTAAGCTACTTGAAGCGCTTCAAATATTTCCTTACCAAACATTTTTTCTGATTCTGGTTGAAA
Organism: Ascarosepion bandense; assembly: GCA_037127315.1. Taxonomy (NCBI): domain Eukaryota; kingdom Metazoa; phylum Mollusca; class Cephalopoda; order Sepiida; family Sepiidae; genus Ascarosepion; species Ascarosepion bandense. The sequence continues at coordinate 8,975,698 of JBBBDQ010000222.1, read as the reverse complement.
TTCCAATTAAAATATATTCAATATACATAGAAACAAAATCACATTAATATAGTTTTTGTCTTGTTTAGTTCTACTGATCTTTTGTTTGAAATCTGGAGTAGAATTTTATTTTATGTTCCTTTGGAAGCAATCAAGACTATGAGCCGAGAACATTGATTCATTATTGTTGTTCTTTGGTCTATTTATTTTGAACATATTCATAAGTATATAAATATATATTTCACGATCACGACCACTAATCTGGGAATTAATCAGAGGCGTGCGAGCAGCATACGAAGTGAATCTGCTGTAGAGCTGGTGCGTATTGCGCTAGTGAGCTTTACGGAGCCCAACGATGGGTTTTCTGAACAAGGAATTTACTCTCGATATCTTCCGTTGGTGATGTTGATGGAAGACCAAATTGGCTTTCGTCCGTTACATATATTCTTCCGTTTTGAAATGTTCAACCCACATATATAACTGTCGTTGATATCTGGAGTGTACGTCATAATTTCCCAAACATCCGGCTATAGATTTCTACAGGTTTACCGTCCTCTGATCACTGCCGCACATTGTTCTTTGATGATGAATTCGCTGAGTGGAGCAACCGTACTTCTTCTCTCGTTACTCCTTCCTGCTACTCAAATTGTCACTTCAATATTTTTAATTACTTATTCATACTTGTGTATGTATGTGTTATATATATATATATATATATATATATATATATATATATATATATATAACACATACTGTCATATTAACGAGCCGTTGTGTGAAACCGCGGTAGGTTTTGGCGATCTTGTGATTTTTTTACGTGTCTTTGCTCTACATTGCTTCCTCTTTGTTATTCCACTTTGGTTAGTTCTGTATCGAGCACTTTTTCTTTCTTTGTGGTTGGTTCCGTTTGGTTTTTTTTCTTTTCTGCGGTGTATTGTATGTATTGTCTGTATTCCGCAGTTTTCTTTTTTTTTCCCCCTCTTGTCCAACGCCTTATAGCGACGGACAGTAACGGAGTTAGATTCTGTCTGTTATTTGTTGTCCTCAAAGTTTATTTCCGTATAATTTTAGGATTTAGATACTTACAGAGTCGGTCTTGTTATTATATATATATATATATATATATATATATACTACTTCAAAAACAAAGAATCTATTATAAAGATATGCAAACCGATTCCAAAATCTTTAATTGATTATTGGAATCAGCTACATGTAAAATTTTGAACAACTCTTTCTTATACGACTTAGCACAGCTTATATTCTCTACTAGGTGTTGAACAATAGCCGATTCTGCATATTTTTACAAAATCTTTCTCTTTGCCAACAGGAGAATTTTCTTAAGACTCTTTATTCGTTGGGGGATATATTATTTTAACTGTCCCTCGATAATTATTTACTCTCGATTTCTCTCTCCCACGTTATAAATATATATTTATATATATATTTATTTTAGCATTTCTCTTTTTTCTGCTCTTCATTTTCATTGCTGCTTTTTCGTTTAGTTTGTGATTCCAACGATTTTCTCCTGATGAGATGTTGAACGAAATCGCTCAAGATTCTGGTAATAAATTCCTTGTTTTTAAAGTAGTGTACAAATTTTGTAGCTCTAAACATTTGTTTATATATATATATATATATATATATATATATATATATATATATATATAAAGCGTGGTTTTAGTAATCGATGGTGGATGTCTAACGTCCCCTTAACCACCGTGAATTTGGCTCATATGAGGTGAAAACGTAGAGCCAGCATAATAAAAAATAGCGAAATGCTGTATAATTTTTGTCTTTATTTTCACCTGAAATGAAATCCAAAATCAAAAGATATTGTCCTTATTCAAGTGCTGGGTGGTTTTCTTGTTGATAATGGCCTCAAAATGTTTGCTGATGATACTGAGGAGACAAATGGGTCTGGACTGGAGGAAGGGATCGGTTGCTCGCGTTTCTGGAGACCGGACATACGCACGCCTCCCTAACATGCTTGGGAAATATTTCTGTCTCAAGCAGCGGGTAAATAGTTATTCTACAAACGGGGATATTTCTTGGTTGATATTAACAGGGAGGCCCACTGGGAGTTTATCCAGTCCAGTAGCTTTTTGCAATCGAGACTTTTGAAAATTTAAAGACTTGTTTTACAGAAATGGAATATATTACTTCGAATATTCTCAGTGCTCCATGGGTAGTTGCGCAGGGGGTGACTTTTGTGATCTTACATTGAGTATGAGGCAAATGTCATGGGAAAGGGATTTGCCTTGTCTGTCGAGGTGGATATGATCTCAGAGCCATTTCTAAAAGTGGGAACAGCCGCTTTTCCTCTGTTCATAATTTAGTCAGTGTTCTTCCAGAATTCGAGATATCCAATTTGTTTCTTTTCAACCTTGCCCTTTCCAGCTCTCTTACAGCGATCATGTACTTCTGAGAGCAGTAAAGGCCAGCCGTCATCACTCCTCTGGGCAGATGTAGAATTTGTTTTTTCGGGTTATATATGGCTGCAGCGCATCCCAGGTTAGCTGTTTGGATTCTAGTAAACTATACAAGATCTAGATTTTAAAATTTCAAATGCTAAGCATTGACTCATTGATTTAGTTAGAAGTAAACGGATTTACTCGATTTTACAAAATCTTTGCTTAGCACACACAAAACAAGCAAAATTTCAAACCTCCATGCGAAATGAAAATAGAAAACCAAGAATCACATCCCTCAGTAAATTCTCAAATAATTTCCACAAACGAAATAAAAGACGGAGCAAGCTCGACCGTCGCCAGAGAGCAATGAGAAGAGTGTAATTAACACATCTCTTGTCAAACGTCAAGCGATCGCTATTATTGTTTCTATCTTTCTTTCTCACCTCTCACCTACGTCCTTTTCACTATTCACCCTGAACGATAACATCAAACACTATCCTACCCAACAATACACGCTAATACATACATACGCACATGGAATAGCAGAAATTGACTGAAAACCAAGGGATTTTTTCCTGTTTGTATGGCATTGTGTAGAGTCCTGTTGCCATACAGTGTGTCATCCAGTAGCCAGTTTCTTGACACTATCTTCTCAAGGTACTTTATCTAAGCCTTCGTGTTGAGTTTGAAACCCTGTGTGAAGATGAATGGAGTCAACGTCGCTATCATTAATGATCGCTGCAAAAATCATCAAAATCAAAATTAGACTCGTATGACTCTTTTCAAATTCTCTGTTCTGTCCTCGTATTGTCACCCAAACACTCTGCAATGTTTATGTTGTGGAGAAATATCCCGTCCTACCCAGGAATGGGTATGGTCAGGATTATAAAAGACCGGGAATACAACGAACTACAGTGTGAACTATAATGTTATGAGGTTCCTCCTCAGGTCATCGGGGAGCATCTAGCTGCGTACTTTTCGCAGTTTGGCCAAATCTTGGATGCCTCCTGCGATGACTTGACTGGGGGATGGTCATTTGAAATTATGATAGATCGTTATGCCTTCTTGACCATCCCCAACTGCCTTGAAGTAGGGGGCCTGAGCCTGCCGGTGTTCGTGTCCGGTCGAAAGCCACAATGCTGGAGGTGTGGAGAGACTGGTCACCTCTCCTCCTCCTGCCCAGAGAAGAAGGCCTCTGGAAGCCAGGCCCCTGTCGACCAAAATCCCCCTCTGGCCGCTTCTGTTACATCCGTCTCGCCCGTAGTGGGCATGCCAATACCCAGGACCGGTGTGGCAGTTCCCCCGGTTGGGAACAAAAAAGTTCCCTCACCCCCGAAAAGCCATCACCAGCTGCAAGTGCAGCCATGGAGATGGAAAAGGGGGAGTGGCTGGTTGCTGACAGGGCCAGGGGGAAGCGCCAAGCAGCGGAACCTCGGTCCCCAGGAACCCCTAAGACAAAAGGCACGAACAACCCCACTCTCTGCAACAGCAAGAAGGGCGATGCCTCGGCCTGGTCTGCACCAAAATTGGAAGAACTGAAAAAAGCTTACAACCCCGGCTACGAGAAAATGCAAAAAATTAAGGAGCTGAAAAACAGCTAGAGAGACGTCCATTTCGGCCATCGGCGGATCTAATAAACAGTTGGAAAAACGTCCGTCGTGCCCCTCAGCCTCTGCCCCGTCCTCTCCTCAAAAGAAAAAGACGGAGAAAACCAAGAAAATTAATTCCTCGCAACCCACTCCCCGGAAACCTTCCCCTCGCAGTCGAGATCCCAGCCCAATCATAAATTACTTCAAAGTCTCTCCCTGCCTCTCTCCCTGTCCCTCTCCCCAGCAACAGATGCCTCCTCCATCCAAAAGGCAAAGAAGCCCATCATCCGAAGACAAGGAGGCCAGAAAAAAACCGGCCAAAGTTCCTTACAGGCAAGGGAAGGACATCTGCTGCATTTCCCCGGCCCTGGCTGAACGCGCAAAAAACTTTGGTAATAGAATCAAGCAACTGAAGGCGCTTTTGGCCATGAAAAAGTGCGGCGAAAAAGATATAGAGGTGCTGGAAAACTTCCCGAGTGCACAAAGGCTACTGACGGTCATCCGCACTGGGCCGGGTGCGCGACAAACTTGGGGCATGGTTGAGGAGGCCGCAAAAGCAATTTCAATGTCACCTCCCATCATCACAACCAAGTCGGAAAAACTCACTAATTTAGAAAAGTTTTGTTCAGGACGGGTCCCGGTTTTTGTTCATCCCTCCCTCTATAGGGCTCTGAAACTAACCTTTCCCTGGGATGTTGGCGGCGTCTCCTCTGACGGCACGATCAAGAATGAGATAGGCCATGTGTCAAAGAAAGAGGCTGTCGGCATCCTTTCCCCGTCCATGTTCTGTCCAGGAACCCTAAGCACGTATCACAATGGCTCTTTGGTTAGCAAGTGTGAATGCCCGGGGGCTGAGATCAGAGTCTCGGAGGGTGAGACTCGCTCATGATCTCCAGTGCCTCGGTGTGGATGTTTGTTGTTTGCAGGAAACCCGGTTTTTAGCTGGCGACTATGAGGGCATACTGTCTAGGGATTACGATCTCTATTCAGCATGTTTTGATGGTCGTTCTAGAGGTGTTTCCTGGCTAGTGAGCAAGTCGTTGGGTGCGGTGTGTACGCTTGTCTTCGCGGATCCAGCGGGCAGGATTTGTGTGCTGGATATTACCATAAAAGAGAAGTCTTTTCGGCTCATTGGGGTTTATGCGCCCAATGTCCATACGGAGCGTACTGCTTTGTTTCGGCAGCTCGAGTCGTTCTTTGGAACATCGAGACGGGTAATTTTAGCGGGGGATTGGAATGCCGTCCTTGACCCTGAGAAAGATCGTATAGGAAAAAGATCGGGTACTAACAACCCGGATGTGAAACCATTTCGGGAATTTCTCGACAGGAATGATCTTGTCGATAAATACCGAAATGAACACCCCCGGGAGGTAGTGTGGACTTGGACTAATAGGGGCAGCTCGGATTCGAAGGTACGCGCCAGCTACCTCGACCGAGTCCTAGTTAGGAGAGTCGACGTAGGGCTCTTAGGTTGTCCAAGTTTCCATTCGTTAGTTTACACGGATCATAGGCTCGTCTGGGTTCGTGTAAACTTAGATAAGCCTATGGTTAAGTTGGCTGGGTACTGGAAATTGAACGCGTCATTATTTGATAGCCAAGATTTCCAGGACCAGTTATTACTAACACTAAAGCGGGAATTGACGGGGGCTGTGGTTGGGAATAAGTGGTGTGACACACTTAAATCCAAACTTAGGTCGTTTGCTGCCGACTATAGCCGTCGGCTCAACTTAGCTAATTTAGCGGCGCAAACGGTAATAGAGAAAAAAGTTGATCGGGCCGTGAAATCCCGTAATAGTGGGGACGTAGCCTTAGCTAGGGCCGAGCTGGTCTCCTTGCTTATCAAGAAGGATCAAGCTCTGGTAGTTAGGGCTAGGTTAAAAAGAATGTCTTCTGAGGCGACGAATATGGCCGCAGAATTGCGTGCAGAGGAAGCTAGGCAAGCAGTCAATCGGCATATCAAGGACATCACATTGCCGGATGGACGTACCGTGACTACAGACGTGGGTATATGTGGGTTTTTTCGGGATTACTTCCAGGATCTCTTCACCAGGGAGCCCGGTCTGAGTTCTGCTCAGTTCGACACCTATTTGGCTGACTTTCCCCGCCTCGAGGCGGCTGAAGCAGCTAGGTGCGAGGGGCCCATAACAGAGTCGGAAATCTGGGAATTCTTGTTAACTGTTCGTTGGTGTACTTGTATTTGGTTTATTGTACTGAAGTGTAATAAATCTCTATTTATATATCCTCAGTGTTAAGAGTTATTTCTTGAACTATTCTTTCTCTGTTTATCCCTCCCGGGATACAACAGTTTATATTGAAGATTCCGGCGGGAAAGCCAAGCAGTACAACATGCTTTTTCCAAACTTATGGTGAAGTGAATTGCCTCATGGTGCTTTTTTCACAGACGGTGATGAACTGAACTTACTACACTGTGCAGCAGACAAAATAAAAAACAAACGAGGCGCATGCATGAAATTAAAATATAAAATGGAAAAAATTTACTCATCGCACCCTCTATATAAAAATATATATACACATTTTAAATAATTGTTAAATCAGTTTATTAAAATACATATCATTTTCAAAATTAAATAGAATCTGCAAATATTATTGTATTTTTAAACAACGTATGTTTTCAGAATGACGTTCGTTCTGATCCAGACACTACTGACAATATGAATCAACGGAAATGCAAATATCTAGAAACAATTCGTTTAGTATTTAGGTACACTCTCGTTCATTGTCTGCTCTCAATTCAGCGACTGTTGCAAGTTTGTTAACGTACACATTGTCTTTTAGGTTTCCCCTTTAAAAAGTGTTAAGTGGTGTGAAGTCTGAGAAACCCGGAGTGTATTCTACAAAAGCCCTTTGTCCGATCCATTTGTTTGGCAAGATCTCATCAAGGAAATATCTAACATCGCGATGGTAATGTGGGAATACACCGTCTTGATAATAATAAAGCTACTCATCGTCAAATTCTTTTTAATGGTGGTCATTTTCGTGAACATCCTGTATATATATCGATAACTCGTCTCGTAAATCTTTTAAGTTATTGGGGCAGCACTTATACAGAGGACGCAGTAAAAGTAGTGTGTCATAGATAAGGTAGCCTGACGGGTTCAAACCAACTTGGGTTTTCTTTCTCCTAGGACGGTTGACGCAAAAGGCTATATAACCAATTCTTCCTTGGTATTTTATCAATGAATCTCACATTCCCCATGAGTATTATCACATAAGTGAACTGATTGCACTAGACTGCAATTCAACCTCTACTCTCTCATTCCTCAATCCCAGTTACAATCCGTTCACTCCACCGTGTAAGTAATCTTTTAAAAATGTATATCGCACTTACTTTGCAGCATATTGCCTAACATCTCCCAAACTCTTTAACGAATATTTAATACGAATATGGATATGATACTATTATTACTTTAGCGAAAGTTTGGCTAATATCGGATGATTCTTATTAGGATTTTCAGCTGAAGTATTATGTAATATCTGTACCCCTATACTGAAGAGATTCAACACAGTTGAAAAGATATGAGACAAGAAAATATGTGATGTTATAATTACCCTTTACTGAACATCTGATCAGGACTATGTTTAAGAAAAACAGAAACAGATAAAAAAAATTAGAAGAGTGAGAAAGTGAGAGTTGAAATTTCTAGGGTACATAATAAGGAAAGAGGGGTTGAGAAAGTTCATCTTCATAGAACATATTGAGGGTACCCACATGGAGGAAAGTAACTTGCCTAATGAGATTGTGTAAATGCTTTAACTGAAGAAGGACGAAGAGAGATGGTAGAAAATCAAGCTTACTTAGAGTTACAGAGGAGAGAAAATGGTGAATATCCACGGTTGCCAACGTGCTGAAAGGAAACGATAAATACGAAAAGAAGAACAGATATGTACTCTTTTAATTCACACTGTCGTAAAACCTTGACAGCGATTATTAAATTCTTTAAATACAGAAAAGATAGAAGTACATAATTAGTATATAGTCGTCGGGTTTATCTCGTATCCAAGAATTTAATTTCTTCTTAGCTTATCGCTTTCTTTATGACGATGGCATTACTAATTAGATTCTTCCATGGACGAACCGATTTTGACTGCATAGTCTTATTACAGAACTAGGGTGACATTCTTAACCTTTCTCTCTTCTCGTTTGACTTCGTTTCTATTCTAGTGGTTTCGAAGTTTCGTTTTATGTTTCACAAGATTTAGGCTAGAACCCAATGACTTTCAGTGTTGTTATGAAATGAAACGAGAAACACGAATACAATGTAAATTACGGCTTATTAAACCATCTATTAAATTCCAGTTGCAAAATTAACAACTAAGTCATATGACAATTAAAAATTTTATTTATTCCCAAACTTAATTTACTGACTTATTAAACTAACTCAGGACACCTGTCCCATTTATATATTGTAGTTGCCCCTTTAGAATGTTCTACAAAAAACACGAACGCTCAAGAAAATGCTAGAATTGTATGATATATTTATGGTTAATTTAATACTATTAAAATTTGTTTAAATGACTAAATTTATAATATTTGCAGGATGTTGCATATAAAAGTATAAATAATACAACAATACGATAACAAGAGTTACACATACCTAGATAAAAACCAAGTTGCTTAATGTGTAACTCAAAAAAAGATTTAGCAAGTTTTGAGAAAAAATAATTTGAATGCAACAAAAGAAGCGAGATGTTGAGCACAGCACAGGATATAGTGAAACTGAGTAAAAATCCGTGTTCATCAGAAGTAAATTACATAGAACTAACTGTCAAATCTAATTAAATAGATAAATTATTAAAATTTATTTCACAGTGAAACCCGATTTGTCTTCAGATAACAATAGCGAGTATCATTTTAAAATGTATGCCAGCTTTTACATTAGATTTATATGGGTTAATAACAAATATATTTTAAAAAGCATCGACTGCATAGTAAGAAGTTTTAAAATAGAATAAATGTACAAATAAACAATTGTAAAATTTTCATGGCGTTGGCTAAAATGGAAAATAATGTGTTCTTTTTAAATTTGCATTCCGTGCGTGTCAGCTCGGCAAATTGTGTTGTCTTAGTTCTCTTTCTAGTTTCAACGAGAACGTTAGAAAATTCATAAAAAATCCTCTGGGCACATTTGACAAAGTACATACCGATTTATCACTCCCCAAAAATCCTTACTTTCGGCAATTCTTTGTCAGATTTTATAGTCACGCTATATGAAATCCCAAAAGTTTTTTTTTTACTAAAAAGGCAAACAGATCACGTGAACATCAAATCTTTCAAAGTAGATCTTTAATTACAGTTTAAATATAGTTAATAAGAAACTGTAACTATCGCGTTAATTATATATATTAGTCATTTTTTCATATAGAAATATTCGGCTGTAATTAATTAATCATTCAATGCTAGAGATGATTAAAATTTATAAAATATTTTTTTATTAAAATCTTTCAGGAACAGTTTTTAATCCATTAATTCGTGTTACTTTTTATAAATGATGAGGGTTTTTCTTCCTACATTTTTTCGCGATAAATTGTGAAACGTTAGCAAGCTGGATTATGTTATTATTCTCTTATCGACTTACGCGTGCTGTGTATTTTACTTGTTATATTTTCAAAATTCTCAAGTCATGAGTTTTCGATCATAAAATTATCAAGTGATGTGTTTTCTACCATTATATTCTATATAGCCAGTTCAGGAGGGTTGATTTTCTGTAAGCCGACAGATTTAATTTGGAAAAAAATGCATTAAAAATGAATGGATTTCATGCAGACGGCAACTGATGTTGCATTTAATATTTTGGAGATTTTACCTATTAGGGAAGCTAGTAAAAAAGGGAGATCTACAGGCGGGAAGTGCGAGAAAATAAACTATTCTAGTAGAAGTAGCGATTGTATTTATTTTTTTCAATGGTAAAATGGCGGAACCTCCATGCCAATCTAGTATCAGGCTTAACTTCACGTGGACAGGTCACCAGGCATAAAACCTTAACAGAGTAGCTGCCATGAAAATATTTGTAGAAAAGACAGAGGGAAACCTCGCCACGTCGATTAGAAAATGACGGAGGTCGGTCGTGATACCAGTTTAGGACCAGTTTACATTGCAGATCTTTCTTTGTCGAGAACCTCAAGATGAGTAGCAGGAGCACCCGACCAGATAAGATAAAAGTATTCAATGTTCGAAAGAATGGTAGTTATATAAATTAAATAGTTGTATAGATGCGACCATTTCGACAGATCTGAACGCCTTGGGAGTCTTGAATAATAGAAGCAATTTTTCAAAAATCATTCTCGAGTTAAATGAATGTTTCCTTTTCCTAGAATTATCTGTTGTTAGCCAAATTACAGCCATGGTAGACTATTATGTAGTTCCTTACCTACTATACGAAATTGGTTGTAGCTGATCCGTACAACGGAATATGCATTGTGTTGCAGTAGATATCAACTTGGAACGAAAGATCGGTGAGCCGAGTTCGAATTCCAGCCAAATTCGTTGCATTCACTTACTCGCAAATACCCTTAGGAAAGGTATTAATCCGAAGTATCTCTCTCAAGTAAATGGTTAGTAGGACAAACTGTGTTTTATAGCCTTGATTGGCAAACAGTCTACCGCAGAAAGTAATATCAACCTACTGCAGGAAAATCCTCTTCCCAGTCAGTCATGTCTCTTTTGGGACATGATCCCCCAAGCATGTATCCGGTATGGTAATTAAGTGACCGGCACCGGGTTACCGCCATTACACGTTGAAATATCGGTTTCCATATGGTCACAAAATAAAGCAAAGTCTAGCTTCGTTGGTACCTTGAAAATAACAGGTGCTGTACGGTTGAATGAGCGAATGATGTAAATGATAATGCCTATGAATTATTAAACTGTTCTGGTTGCTATATTGACTTAGGTACATATACTCTTCGGAAATCAATTATTCCATATCTTCCTGCTATTCGTTGGTTAATTCCTAAGATCCGTACCTCTAAACAATCTTTATCTTCCCCATCTACAGCAACATCTTAGTCTAGAAATATTTCCCGGCTTTAAATCACATGCAATGGTTGGAAAAATCTGTAGAAAAATAATCGTATACCGATATATTTGAACTTTTTGAAATGATTTAAATTTGAACTTTTATGATGGATTCATTTTATGTCTCATCACTTATATTTCATTTTCTGATCGTAGTTTTTATTGGAGAAAATTATTTTGAGTCACATGCTGATTTCTTGTTCAAGATTAATGATGTTCATACTCTAAATATCTACATAACCAGTATAGCAACTCGCCTCTCAGGATCAATACACGCGCTTCGCGTGGAAACAGAACGACAGTCTTCTCTTAGTAAATTCGTTTGGAATATGGTAAATGATCATCAGCCCGACTATGTGCTTTAATATCAGTTAAGTTTAATCAAAGAAGGTTTAAATAGATTATTCCCCTTATTTTTTCTTGTCCTGTTTAGTTTTGAAATGATTTGCTATTCGTTTCTTTAATGAATTGAAACAAAACGAATAATTTCATAGGATCTTTCACACTTACCCTGATCACGTATACGTTGTTTTTAGGGATTTTTTTCTCTTCCGACAGCATTTTCCTTTACCTCTTCAAAACAGATCGATCCTTTTTTCTTTTATCGCCTTGATGACACTACTGACTGCTGAAAGGCGGAAACAAACAATATCCGTGATCTCTCCGTAATGCTTGCCAGGAGTAACGTCCAACCGCAGTCGTTATGGATGTAGGTCAACTAATCGACAGGCGAAACTGTAGTGTCAAAGTGTGATAAAAATCTAACGTAATCACAGATGAAGCAAAAGTATATTGAGGCTAAACCAATGTATCATACGCCCCGAAAATAGATTAATACTGCAATACATCACTGCAATTATCATAAACTGGCGAAAAACAGGAATCCATTACACCCTGGAACTCTAGTGTATCCCAAATTGACCGTAATGTGAAAAAATGAAAACTCAAGCAGATGTTTCAATTAATTTGCACAAAATTGTAAATCAGTCGATGCATCTGTTTTCCGCTTACATTTTTGTCATATTTTTATATTTGCAACTGAAAATAATTTTTTTCTTTAGGGCTTTTTTTATCCGTAACCGCAATTAAATATCTTTCGGGTAGTTGCTTTGTCACCCGATGAGAAGCACGCCAAACAGCTTCGAAACGCGAAAACTTTTGTGTAGGGATACTATGAATTTAAAAACCATTGTAACAACTATTACAATATATATATATATATATATATATATATATATATATATATATATATATAATGTAAACAAATTATTATAGGCATAACATTTTTTAATGGTAACCAATAAAGTCACTTTCATACTTACAGGCATTTTTAGATAATAGAATAACAATAGACGTTATAAAAATAAGAAATACGAAAACGACCGACTGGTTTTAATCCCTTTTCATCATCAGGGTCAACTGGGCTTTTTTTTTATTTTTCAACATTTAAAATATTACAAGAAGAAAATGAATCATGACGTACTGGGGGAGCGAATTATGCGTATGGTACGGGCAATTACTGAATAGTAATAATATGGAGACCGGTAGCACATACTCTCTATTTGCAGAGAGACGGTGTCCTGGTCTTAATATATGTCGACTACAATGCCTGGTCTTAATATATATCAACTTCGAATGTAGCGTGTGAATCAGACAACACAATGAACTGGACCACACCATATGTGTGTGTGCGTGTTTCTATGTGTGTGCGTGAGAGAGAGAATAAAGTCAATTTTGAAATTGCACAATAAAAATGAGAGCCCCTGACGCTAATGCTCATTGGCCCTAAGCAGAGTGTAGCGAGGACCGACATATGAACGTTCACTCAGTATTCACATCGAGAAACAACGCATCGCAGTAAGTTTTCTGTAGGAACGTGAATTGAAAACTATGGAAATATATCTGCAGATGCTGGGGCGTTAGAAACAAGCACCATTTGTTAATGAAAGCCGCAAGCGTTAATTGACCGTTTTAGAAGTGAAGAATAAATGAAACGGATGAAATCCGACCTCTTTTCTTCGTTTCTAATGAAATCTATCAAGTTATCTGCAGCCTGCTTAACATGGTTATAGAATGGTTTAGATTGGTACGTTCGATAGTCTAATGCATGCTTGGATCACGCTGTCGCATTTTCCATTCACTGTTAGGCCACTTCCCACATATTTACTCTTCTTCACCTTCTTAGTGTTGTCATCTCCGAATTTAGGTATTGGGTATTATCGGGGAGTTGAGTTCGAATTTCAACTGAATTCATTGCATTCACTTACGCGTAAATACCATTGGGAAAGGTATTAATCCGTTTCATCCCTCCAATTATGGGTTAAATAACAGGACAGATTAGGCTCTATAGCCTTGGTCGGCAACCAGTCTACCGCAGAAAGTAATAGCAACCTACTGCGAGATAATGTTCTGCCCAGTCAGACATGTCTCTTTCGAGACATGATCGTCCAAACGTGTATCACGTATGGCACTTAACTGACTGGTAATAGATGGAAACATGATTAAGGCTACACACTGGGCATAAAGTGGGGGGGGGGGGGTCAGTTTTATATTGTTATGAAGTAATAAACTGATCCTTCATTAATTACTACTTAATAATATATCTCTTCCTCCTCTAAATACAAGTCAAATTACAGGACAGGTTGGGTTCTATAGCCTTGGTCGGCAACCAGTCTACCGCAGAAAGCAATGGCAACCTACTGCGGGATAATGTTCTGCCCAGTCAGACATGTCTCTTTCGAGACATGATCGCCCAAACGTGTATCACGTATGGCACTTAACTGACTGACTGACTAAATATAGATGAATTTCAAGACATGCCTCCTTGTGGTGTACCCAACTCGTATCTCCGCTTGCTTCTCTTTCCCTACTAGAAATCTAATTTTATACATTAAAAGTTAGTAATATTATTCGCTTAAGTATCGGCCTTAATTTTAAAAAAATATTGATATTCTCTAAAAGAAATTGCTTAAATTCATAGACATTCTAAAAACTAGTAAACTTCTCGACACAGACAAAACAAAATAAATGTCATTTCATTATAATTTTTTCCACTCTATATCTTTCCATTTGTTTTTGGAGATCTTTATCAAAATGTGAAGTGCAGTTTACATTCCACAATTAAATATTCAGCATGGGTCGGAAATAATATGAGATGAAAGCTAATGCAATAGAAAAAAATTAATGATAAAGAAAACGGTTCATCTAATGAATTCGGACATGTGTAACTTTGCTTTTCAACAGAAGGCTAATTTAATATATTTATAGACAGTACGCTTACAAGGCGACCCTTAGAGACATGGCAGTACACTTATCTCATTTCACAGAATCCACTTAGAAAATTAAATTTCAGTTAATCGTCACATGGTTTAACGTTATTAAAAGTAGTTATTTGGTATGCGAATGTAATTTCCAATTTTTCAAATAAGATTGAACATTTGATCGAAACTTTCTGTGTTGGAAATACTGAAGCTATATAATGTCAAGGATCTAGTAGAATTTACAGAGGTAGTAGACTGCTTACAACAAACAAGATGCGAATGTAAAAATGACCATTTAATTGGCTATGACAGCTTATATCATTTTGGTGGGAAACTCTTATCTCTCTACAATCAGTATTTTTTTCCTGAGACGAAGATGGGCTTGGTGCTATGATTTATGACTTTATTCTAATTAAATTACCAGCAGATACTTCATGAAAGGTGAATCGTTTGGCCAGCTATCAGCAGACGACACAAAAATTGATGCAAGAAATAAACTATATCTGAAACTCTTGTTTTCAACTTTCTTCAAAGTCGGCGATATTACTCAGGATCTGGTATCTTAAACACAAGAACAACGTAAGTCATATAGAACACTTTGTGATTGACCAGAACGAAGTGTAGGAATGCCGAATTGTAAAATTTAATTGTGAATGATAATGTAAATTTAAAAAATGATTTTCTTACTACGGTTTATCAACCTTGAGCAAAAAAATCAGGCTTCTGCTTTAGAGATAATACCGATTTATTGATTCAGATCTCTTTCACTCAGACAATTAATTACCGTACGTGATACACGCTTAAGTGATTCCGTCTCTTTCGAGACATGACTAACTAGGCATGCCTTTTGAGACTTGACTGACTCTCTTGCTATTCAACCCATAACTGGACGGAGAAGAGATGGATTAAAATCGTTTCCAAGAGTATTCGTGTGTAAATGAATGAAACGAATTCATCTGTAATTCGAATATGGCTAATCCAATTTCTCATTCCAAGGCGATATCCAATATATCACAACGTACATCCAAGTTTTATTAATTAACCTGTATCTTGGGGGAGCAAGCATGAATTCATACATTTCCCAAGTGTATTTGTCTGCATGTGAATATAATTAACCTAACTGAAAATAGAACTCTCCCCTACGACTATCATTTGCAACCCATTATTAATCACGATACCCAAAGACGATGCTTGTATTCTCAAACCAACATTCATCATGTTACTGGCCAGGTTAAACTTCGGTGATCTGATGGGAACAGATTTTTCAACAAGGTACAGCTGTAAGCAATTTCAAATGAATGTTTAATAAAATAAATGCACTCAGTAGATTCCCACTGTTCAAAAATAAGAAAAGCATTTTCAGTGTCATTTTTTCGAGACGTTTCAAACAGGTTTTAAACGAAGAGTTTTGTTTTACTTTTTTAGATTTGTCATTCCTTTTTTTTTCAGAATTTTACCCAAGCAGGGGGTTACTGAGTGTAAATGAATGTAAATATTATTAAAGCGCGAGAATAATAAAAGAACAGATTTTAGAAAATAGAAGATAAGCATTGAAACCGTATTGACATTTTTGATGATAAAACTTGTCTGAAAAACAAGAATCTGGAAGACACTTCCACAGACGAGAGGTGCAAAGAACTGTTACATTGAAATTGCGGTTGCATATAGCTATATCAGTTGTAAAATGTTTATATCCTGCTGCTAAACAAGTAATGTCCTTGAATTCATAAAACCTAGACACCAGAGGGCAAATCATCCGGACAATCATCATAAAATTATTTATAGATCGGTCATAGTTAAACTACATACTGGTGGTTAGAATGTGACTCATGTCCAGATATCATGTCAGTACAATTGACATGGTAGATTCTTATTTGGATTTGATCAAGAATTTCTAAATATCTAAAAGTAGGACCAAACCAGATTTAGCAGAAATATTCTAAACATGAACGAATGACAGACATTTAGATATTTAAGATAGTTTATGCTGAGAATAATTGTAAGTCTTAACGGAGTGATCCAAACTAACTAGCATCTACCTAGCAATATATTAGATGTAAACTTTGCATCTAATGTCAGTGATAAACGTTAGCAGAAGAACGATCAATGAACCACTTTGATAGAGGCTAGCGCCAACCTCACTATTCAAATTGCAACGACCCTTACTTGGTGATCAACAGCGATTGGTTTTCCCAGCTGTGAATTCCCTTGATCAATTGCTCAGCTCTAAGCAAAGATAATCTTACCGTAGCAAAAAACAATGCAAAGTATGGGATGTGCAATTTATACTAGATATAAAATGGTGATCTACATAGTACCAGTGTAAATAAAATGAAAGTAAAACGGAAGAATTTCTAGTAAATAAATATTGACAATTCTTTAACTAATAAACTATTAAATATTTCTTACTACTGAATATTATGGTCTTAGTTCCATGTCACACTCTTTGAGTTAATTATTATGATGAATTATCTTGTGCTTGAAAATAGGTAAAAAGAACAAAAAAAATTGTCTAAAACAGGCCGACATACACAGAGACTAGATTTTACAGTACTCAGATTATTCTTGTTTCATATGAGTAAGACCGCCACACATTGGTTCTTCTTTCTAGATTATAAAATAAACGAGTTTCTGCATTTTATCTCTGGTGAAAATCTAACCCGGGCACAATTTTTTTTATTTTAATGAAAATGCGACTCTTTTTTTTTTTAGTTTAATGCGAACCGGAAATGCCTACCTATTATTTCTACTGTAAACATGACCTCTTTTTGTGCCTATTTCGAACGCGTGCCTTGGTCTACATCTGTGTATCTATGTGATTCCCTTACAATCATGACCCCACTCCAAAATTTTGACTCTTGTGTAACTCAGACATGCTTCTACCTTTTTGACTTTCGTGCAAATCAGACGTGTGTCTATCTATTTGACTCTGCTATAAAATATATAAAATTTTACTTATAAATTAGAATATATTAGAAAATGAAATGCAGTAATATTTAATTCAAATCGTGTATTCTATCGATTAATCTTAAGAAATTCTGCATATTACAAGAATACATTCAAAAGAAGAAACTCAGACAGAATAAATAAGTTAATTTAGCTCATTATTTAAAATATTAAACGATAAATATTATGCCGAATAATGAGACAATATTAACATTCCTTTTGGCCCTTAGAAATTACGAATTATATTAAATTATTTATACCAACATTATATCGCAGGTTTTTTTGTGTTAATGTGAACATCTTGTAAATTTAGAAAATAAATATTAATATTCTGGCTTTAACTGAGATCAAGTATCGACACAAGTGTGAAAAAAGAATTATCCCAAATCTACGACACTATTAAAAAGCCAAACAATCTATTATAATAATTATAGACAGCGATTTTGATTATTTATATTTACATGAACATATTATAATATAAAATTGGAGGAAAACAGGGTAGAAAATTGTGTTTGATTATGCAACCACCATTCAAATAATTAAGAATAATTCACGCATAAAAAAAGCTATATTTTTAGGAAAATCCTTTACAATCTCGGAAATTGTATCGGATGAAAACGTAATTGAATTGTTATTATAAATGCAACTTGCAATAAAGCATAAATAATAAAATCCAACGCCATGTCTGTAACATTGGAATAGTTATATAAAAATGTTTATTTATGGTTAAACGAGCAAATTCAAACAGCCAGTTTTGCAGTATAGCTATCACTATGTCTGCCAACAGACCATATAGTTGGCGCCGTTCGCGAAAAGAAATGGACGAAGTAATAAACCTTTCTACTCTATTATATTCCTTTGTTCCAAAATGTAGCATCATCAACAGGCTTCTGTTCCTAGCTGGGTGAAATTTATTCTCCCTCCTCCCAGGGGCAGGGTCACAAACTATATTTTAACTGAGGCAATATTATACACATATCTAACAGCAAGGCGTAAACTGTTTTTCTTATTTGCAGTTATCTGTTGACAAAAATATTTTCAATCTTGTATTGTTATTAATTATATGAAAATATAATGTGTTCCCCTGCTGAATTTTATTCCTTTAGAAAATATTGAATAAGGCATTAATTATAAAATTAAAAATAGAAATTGGATATTATTTGAAATAAAGATAATGCTTATTTTTAATTATACGTGTACAAAAAAGTCTGGAACTATATATATTGTTTAAAAATCTGTATCACATAAATATGATCACTATTAGTCTTCAAACTTTTAGTTTTATGACAGTGGGCATTAACCGGATAATTATTATATATGATTTACACTATTTTCACTGTTACTCGTCTTTGTTCTTTCTTTCATAATATTTTGCCACTGTGTTCTCCAGCCTTCATCAGGTGTACATCAACCCGTGAAACTTACAAAGTCCAATTTTTAGATTGGGGAGTGGATATTTGGAGACAGTGTAAACAGGGATAACTGAACAATACTAAAAATAAATATTCCTTGACTTCGGTAGCTGAGGAGAAAAGAATTCTTCTTCTTTATGTGCCATGTCCTTTTAGGACGTAGGCGGTTATGGATTTCTACTTTCCCCTATCCTCTGTCGCTCTTAACGTTTTTCTCCTCGGTATCTCTCACAAAAAGCTCTGCCACATTTACTTACTTGAGCCTATCAAGTATATCCTGCGTTGTTTTCTTCTAGCACTTTTTCTTCTATCCGTTCTGTGGGTATTAAATTTTCCAAGCCCCATTTCTAATTGCGTGTCCCAGAAACTCCAGCAATATCTTTCTCACTCTAAATATAAAGTTCTTTTTCTTTTGAAACTTCTCCAAACATTTTCTTGGCTCAAATGAGTGGTCCATGGTATTCTCAGTATATATCTGTAGAAACACATTTCTATTGAAGATATCTTTTAAGGAACAAAATCTAATTAATGAAATGAAAGTGTGTCTTAATATTATACGACATTATGAAACATTATAAAAGCAAAGCACCGCTTTCGCTCCCGTTTTTCAGGCCTCTACGGGAGATTTGAAATGAGATTCAAATAAAAAATTGTGTCATGAAAAAAGGGGAAAATGAATCCAAAAAGCTAGAGACGAATAATAGCGAGCCACAATAAACATTCGCGCTGTTTACACAGGGAAAGTTTGCAGGGCCAGATATATAGAGCCTCCAGCACCTTGAGATGGAATATAGAGTGTGACCGAGACACAACAGAGAACAAGTCAACACTAAATTTAGCAGCACACTTACTGTTATTTAATAGGTACTCACAAATGGCAGAAATTTCTGTTGCTACGAGTTACTCCTTCATCGTTGAAGAGATATTCCAGCATTCGCTGCCATATAGGAGGATAGATATTGTATAACAATCTAGCAGTGTTTTCTTTGTTTCTAAAGAAATCTTCCTGTCTCTTAACATTAAGAGACAGGAAGATTTCTTTAGAAACTCTTCGTGTCCGTCAAAGGAGATGCGCTGCGCCATCCACGCTTCGCAATGCGGTTGGCAGAGACTCATATCTGGTTGCTTCTGTAGGTGGGCGTTGGCTCATAGGAGCTCTTCCGTCCTTTGACAGGTTTTGTTTTTGGTCCTGCAGGCTGCCTATATCACCCTCCTCACCGAGCTTGCCAACAAACCGACACGTGGCAGGGTTTTTTTTTGTTTCTGGTAATAGTAGCAGACAATTTGATTTGACCGTCATGGTTTGTTTAAGTCTTGGAAATGCAGAATGTGTTTCAATATTTCATTGACATGGTCTAATGAAAACAGGCCCTACTCCGTACTAAACAAACATTTAATCCATGCTTAATAATATGAATCGCTTACATTCTTGTTAAGAGGAGAGTTAATCCTATGGATCAAAAGAAATTTAAACAACGTTGATTGAAAACAAATATAATAAAAAAAAGTAAAGTTTGATTTTTTGTAAAAGGAAACGTATCTTAAGGTAGAATCTTAACGTAAAAAAGAAATCTTCACTAACTTAGAGAACACAAATATCATAACAAAGTAAAGTTTAACTATCATATAATACAACTTTTTTAATTGTTTTACGCCATGCAAGGTGGTACCGGCACTGATGCGCAGGGAGATACATAAGAGTAAAAGTTTCGATAGAAGAGTGAAGAGAAACACGAACAGGTTGTGTCAGAGAAAGGGTAAGAGAAGGATGGTTACACAGGTGTCATGACAGTTGCGAAGGTAGAGAGAAAGAAAAAGAACCACATATACAGGGTGATGTGGGAAGAACTTGAGTAAAGTGGTTAAGAGATGGGTATTGGCATTGCATCTAAATTCCTGGAGGTTGTAGCCGTCAGAAAAGCAAGTATATGGAAAGGAGTTCTACAGGCGGGAAGTGCGAGAAAAGAAGCTGATGGAGTAGAATTGTGGGCTGCATTTGGTTGCTATAACCGTAAATGCGTGGGGCACGAGTAAATTCTTTAGTAGGGGCACTAGTGACTTAAGTTCGTTGGAGCAGAAGCTATGAAAATATTTGTATAATAGACAGATGGAAACCACATCTCGCCGAAAAGGAAGTGGCTGGTGTCGAGCTGCCAAGTCGGGACCTATCACATTATTGATTCTCCTTTGGGGACTGTCTAGAACACTAAGATTAACAGCAAGGGCGCCTGAACATATATGAAAACATATTCTATGCACGGACAGATATCTCAACGTAGAGTAAAAAGATGATTAAAAAATCATGTTTGATTTTTCAAAAAGAGAATTTATATTAATGACAATAAAAGAACATATATTAATGACAAAAGTAAAAACATTTTTTCGCCTGACGCGTTTTGTCTTTTTGGACATTATCTAACGAGTGTAATGCAACTGCACATGTGCAAGAAGAAGAGAAGCCATTGACATTTTTTATTAATTGTCCTATCATTGTCCTGTTATATAAAATATTAATTTATCATTTTCTTCCATAAAAGTATATTCAAATTGAACAATCTCATTATATATATCAATAGCATTTATCTAAATCTTACTCTCGTATATAGTACTGTTTAATATAAACTACAGCACATACAATTATTATTATATTGTGTTGTTCTTCTTATTTGTCTCTTAGCATCCGATGCACATTATCTCTTCTACTTAACATTTGAAAACAGTTGTAATCCTTTTTACCAATCCATTATAATTATAACTAATCTAATTAGACACCTTAATTTATATCAGCAGATATTATTATTAAAAAATGATTTGTTGAAAGTTTTCTAATGAAATTTGCCTAATACAACGCTAGCGAGTTAAACAAACTCAAAGTTTTTTGAAGGATGTGCGTAGTATCAAACAAATAGGATTTTACGTATACTTGAAAGTAATAAAATAAAGATTATTGGTTGAGTTTTGAAGACGTTGAAATTTTAGCTTTCATTGAAGGACCTCGGTCTCTGTTCTATAAAGTGGAAAATCTTAGAAAAAATGTCTGAGAAAAACTTTCTTCTTACTTAGGGAACATGGGGAAATGAGTATGTTTCGACTCCGGGGCAGTATCATAGTTTTTCCTAGATATAAAAATCTAAACATTTGAGACTAAAGAAAGATATCATTATCATATCAGATCCTCTAATGAAATGCCGTGAAAATACCGATAGATATGCTTACAGCGTATCTTCTATATAAAAGGCGCTGCGAGGTGGAGAATATTTTACACTGAAAATCAAGTAAAAACATTTTCTACACTGTGGCGGTTGAAGCATAAGGATTCATCAGTTCAGTCTGTATTTAGCAGCATTCGTCAAGCTTTGTCTAATCTGAGTTTTTATTATAATTAAAAATTGTAGAATTATTCATTTACGTCATTAATCACTAAAATGAACCGATCATTTCTCTCGCCATAATTCATGCGTTGTGTATAAAATTTCCACTTAAAACTACATTTTCATCATTATATAAACTTTGATCGAAAGAACAAATCTGATGCAGTGATATAATCGACCTTTATATTAAGAAGACTGTATGACAACTAAAATGGCTATCAGTATTTTTTGTAAGAGGGTGCCGATCCAACACAAAATAACTTATGCTTAGTTTACTAATGCTCATAAGACTCAGTCAGTCAGTTGCGTGTCATAGAGTCAGTCAGTCAGTTAAGTGCCATGCGCGATACACGCTTGGGTGATCATGTCTCGAAAGAGACATGACTGACTGGGCAGAAGATTATAAAATGATAAAATAAATGAACAAGACGAACAGGCCTGGAGAGTTACGTAGAATGTCTTTATATAAAGAAAAAACAATGTCTTTCTTTTCCCAAGAATACAGTTGTCGAAAATGATATACAATCGTTTAAAATGCTGGTTGCAACGGAGAGAGAAAGTTCGCCAAAAAGCATCATACCTTCTAATCGTTAAATGAAATATTTTGTCAAAGTTTCGTTAGCGTTGAGATCTCTTCAAAATTTCACTAAAGTCTTTTCTCGTATCTCATTAAAGTCTTTTCATTAATTCTCTATAATCAGAATTGTCAATTTTCCTATGTAACTTCTAAAACAAAGTTGAGCAAACGAAGAATCAGAATTTTCGATTCTCCCGTGATTAAAGAAAAATAACAATAACGTTCTTTCGGGATTCATGTCGATGGCGCATTTTCCCAAAATAACTGCTTTGAGTTAATTTGCGGCAGGCCTCATTCGAAATTAACTCTTTAGCCATAAGTTCTATGGTGGGCGACCAGCCGTGGGCCATGGCTCCCCGGCTGGGGCCATTTTCCCCAGTCGCTACATTTCGCACTGATAGCAGCTCCAAATCAACAAACTGCTCTAACTTTTTCGTGTCGAGCATCTATTTTTATAACCAATTTCGATCCTCTCCGGGGATCCGGCTGGCTCACAGTCTTCGGCCATTGAAAATCGGTCTCCACCCACTCGATTTGCGGATGTCTTAGCTCGACCAATGAGATTATGCCAACTCACATCGAACTAAATTCAGGTCGGATTATTTCGGACTGTTGTGTTCAACAGTGGCCTTGGCCTTCGTGTGAACTTATCAAATCACTCTGACACTTGTTTTGTCTACGCATTTTCAGATTAGCGGAATAAACATTTTAACTCCAAAAGAAGAGAAATTTATATAAAACATGAAAGCAGCGATATTTATAAAAACATGGTAGAAGAGAAATGATTATTTTCATAAAATAATTAAATTCTATGCTCCCGTGTTTTTGAAATATTTGATGGTACTAAAATTACTATTTTTTCCTAAGCTCACATAGCGCGACGCAATAAAACACTAATAACATCACCAATATCAATTTCTCTCTCCGTTGTTTTAAACCAACCAAAGGAAAGTATCCCCGCGGGAAAAGAGAAAGCATCACCGTGGGAGATAGTGTCACATGATGTCACTTAAAGATACGGGACCTCTTGTTCTACATGGTAAAATTAACACAACTGCATATAAAAAGATATTGAAGAAACATGTTGTACCTAATTTAAGAACTGCACTTAATCAACCAGCTGTTTTTATGCATGATAACACGCTTATGCCACACAGCGAAATCTTTTAAGACCTTTCTGAGAAGGATGTTGCTGGTATGGAGAGGCCTGCTCAAAGCCAAGACATGAAACCTACTCAGAATGTTCGAAAGTTACTAAATGAAAGAGCTAAGGAAAAGAATCCAACAAACGTCGAAGAACTATGGACTAATTTGAAAGGAGAATGGGAGAAAATATCCGTTAATGAATGCAAAACATTAATTCAAGCATGTAGAAAAAGATGTCAAGCTGTTATTGAAAGTAAAGATTTTTCACATCAAGTACTAATGAATTATGAACGCTATGATGTATCCGTTATAATAGTATGATTTTGTTAATCGTTCTGATGTTTTTGATCATCTATTTCTTTCGTACATTACAGAATTATTCTCATAACTTTATCAAATTAAGTATATTGAGCTTTATATATTACTTTCAGTGGTAGACTGGTTGCCAGCCAAGGCTACTGAACCCAATCTGTCCTATTATTGAACCCATAACTACAGGGAAGAGACTGATTAATACCCTTCACAAAGGTATTTGCGCATAAATGAATTCGAGGAATGGAACTAGAATTCGAACTCGGCTCCCCGATGTGTCGTTCCGAGTCAATATCCACTGTAACAAAACGTACATCCTAATAATCTAATTATTTTTCTAATAATCGCATTGAAAATGATAGAATGAAAAATTCTACGTTTTTCTCAGTTTAAACAAATTATTTATGCATCGTCCTATTCGTAGCCCTTAAAAAGAGCACAATTCATATCATATTAATGCATCTTCCTAGTTGTAGCCCTTAAAAAGAGCACAATTCATCAAATATCATAGCCTTGCGCAACATAATCACATAGATATTTACCAAATAACAAAACATCATCACTTAAAATTTTTCAAATACGCATAATACTGAATTGTATAACAAATGAAATTCGAAGATATTTTATAATCTTTCTACCCCAAGCAAGGCAGTACAACCACTGGTTACACCAGGGGTTACATAAACAGAGAGTGAAGCGAAAGAAGAACAGGTCACAGGGCGGTATCGGAAAATGGGGAAAAAGGCGGAAGGAAATACTGGCGTGAAGAGAGCTGCGTGAGAGTAGAGCGGAAAGGGAGAAGAACATGATGCAGTGGGTAACGGGGAAAGGATGCGAGCCAAAGAGGATAAGAGATAGCAATTGACCCTGAGTATAACCTCTTGAAGATTGTAGCTATCAGATGAATTGATAGCATAACGAAGACGTTGAATTTCTTCACACACAAAGACAAAAGTTTATAAGGAAAACCCCAATCAATATTAAAATGAGTGACAATATTCAGTGGACTTAGAATCCTGTTTGTCTAAAAGCGTTTTATAAATTCCAACCGGCAGTAACGCGGATTTGATACAGAAACTCTCTTTATGAGTAAAATTTTCCGTCCTGTTGCCTAGGCATTCAGAAAACACCGACTGCACTTCTGCAAATGGGTAACCAAACACACAATAAGGTGTCCTAGATTAATTACATTTTTGATATGACGAAAAGAACCCTGTTCCGCCATTCATCTATTTACATCTATCAAGTATGTTGCGCGTTGTTTTCCCTTGTCTCTTCTGTCCTCTATCCGACCCGTGAGCTTCAGATTCTCCAAGCCCACCTACCTCACTATATTAACCAGAAACTTCAGTTGTTTTTTCACGATGTTAAGTATCAGGATCTTTTTCATTTTCATTATTTCCAAAATCTCATCGTTGCTCACATATTCTGCCCGTGGTATACTCAGCACCCTTCTGTAAAACCACATTTCGGTTTCTTCAAGTCTTTCCTTCATCTACCGTAAAAGTCTTGTCGGCATAAAAGAAATAATTGAATTTGATGCGCCGTAAAGCAAACCAAACCAAACCAAATTAAAAATGAAAAAACTAATCACACTATTACCTATCACGGTAACTTCAGTTCTTCGACGTGGCGTAATGGTTAACCAGCTTCTCTCGCTAAACTCATTACTACGGCATATTAAGTTCGATTCTCACTGCGTGTCTAATACTTTCAAACATGTCTCATCTAATCTATGCTTAGTAAACCTAAACCATGCCATGTATAATATTTAAGAATAAAAGAGATACAGAAGAAGTTACTCTATTAAATTAAAAATATGAAACAGAAATTATTTTTTCACAAAGTTTGTTTAGTTCATTGTAGACATGGGGTTAATGCATTTTACTTAAAAGTTACAAGTTCTTTGATTTCGTTGATCTATTCTTGTTGTCTAAATCTAAATAACAAAACGTAAGAAATATATCATGGTATCCAACTGATGATAACCTCTAGGTGAGTGACTTTCTGGCACTAATATTTTCTGCAGACATGAAGAGGAAAGAGTACATTAAACAAATTACTGAGATTTTAACCAAAGAAGTTGGTTTACAATATGTTGTAAAAACAATTTCTATGGCATGAATCTCATGTATAATCTTGAAAAAATATTTAGAAGAATCTGCAATTTAATTGGTCCTGATATGGCATTCTATTCACACTACCGTAACATAAATTCCCTGTGCCTTTTCTATAAACACATTCATGGTAATTGTTTTGATGAACTTTCAAATATGATGTTATTTTTATTCTTTTTCTTTTAAAAAAATTGCATACGATATTATAGTGGTTGTATTATGAATGGCAAGTAAGCATGTTTTCTTTTCACGGGCTACATTTGTGTATTTTCAAAATAGATATTACTTTCTTCTATGCTACTTAGACTTCATAAATTTGATTGCAGTACGAGATTGGCAAGTAGGTCTCATCATTTTACACTAGAAATAGTTTGATGTTTGATTCGCTGGCAATTTTGATCCACAATAATGTAAATGAATTCTCAGACGTTATCTTCTGTCTTATTAATACTTATTATTTTATTGTCCACTCTCCTTCACAGTACTTTTTCTCATTTTCTCTAACAATCCTTAACCCTATGCTTCTTAGTGGCTTTATTGCTTTTTTGGAATGAAATGATAAAAAATATCTAAAAACTATTAACCATTGTAATTAAAGCTGATTTGGTTAAATTTCGTGTATATCAATATATCAAAATCACGTTGTAGGTTTGGGTACATTCGAATTTTCTGAAACTTCTATTATTTTTCGACCGAATAATTTGATTTCTAATGTCCAAAATGCCAAAATTTAAAACTGAATTCTGTTCTTATGAACATAATCTGATTAGTCAAAGAATATATTGAATTAATCGTTATAATTTACAAGGACAATTAACAGAAAATAACAATAGAAATGTACGGTAACAACAGGATGAAAAACAGGAAAAGACATTGAAGATTAAAATATATTTAGACGAAAGAACGAAAAGACTGAAAAGAAAAAATTAAGGGACAGCTCTGTTCTTTTGAGGTACTTCAAAGGCGAAATCATTTTGTTCATTTGCACAAAGATATATTTAGTTTATTTTATCTTCCGATAGAGGAGGGGCATTTTTTCAATGCTGGCGCATGCGTAATTGATTCGTTTGGCTTCGGATGTTAACTTCATTTTTTCTTTACTTTATATGATGTCACTTTTTTATATTTGAACATTCGCGACGATATTGAGGAGAGATGAAACAAGTTTGAGATAATGTTCAGAGTATATTTTTTGTTACAACTTCTAGCTTCCTATGAGTTCTCCCACTTAGTCTGTTTCCTTCTGCCATTACGTGCTTTCCAGTCCGTTCCTTTCGCTTATTATTGATCGTTTTTATTAGTGTTTATCTGTGTTCATACTGAATTTCATTCTTTTCAAAATTATTATACATTCGTCCCGCCCTTTTCTTCCACATTTGGTATGATAACTTTCTTTCTTAATGCTGTACAATCCTTTCCTCTTAATGTTATAAACGTTTTCCTTTTGTCTTAACACCATAGATGTAGATTTCTTCTTTCTTTCGTGTAAATGCTATACATTTCTTTCTTTTTTTCTTTAGTGTCATAAATTTTAATTTTTTATTATTCTTAATGGCATGCAGCTTTCTTTTTTTCTGTTTTTGTTCTTACAACTTTACATTCTGTTTTTCTGTTTTTGTTCTTACAACTTTACATTCTGTTTTTCATTCGTTCTTTCTTATGTCATACATTTCTTTCTTTTTTCTTTATTGTCATAAATTTTAATTTTTTATTATTCTTAATGGCATGCAGCTTTCTTTTCTTTCTGTTTTTGTTCTTACAACTTTACATTCTGTTTTTCATTCGTTCTTTCTTATGTCATACATTTCTTTCTTTTTTCTTTATTGTCATAAATTTTAATTTTTTATTATTCTTAATGGCATGCAGCTTTCTTTTCTTTCTGTTTTTGTTCTTACAACTTTACATTCTGTTTTTCATTCGTTCTTTCTTATGTCATACATTTCTTTCTTTTTTCTTTATTGTCATAAATTTTAATTTTTTATTATTCTTAATGGCATGCAGCTTTCTTTTCTTTCTGTTTTTGTTCTTACAACTTTACATTCTGTTTTTCATTCGTTCTTTCTTATGTCATACATTTCTTTCTTTCTTTCTTTTCTTCTAATCTCTTACATTTTTTGTTTCAAGTTATGATTATACATTTTTCTATCTTCCTTCATTTTTTTTCATTTTATTTGATAATACCATACTTTTTTTTATTTTTGTTTATTTTAAATGCTATACATTTGTCTCTTTCATTTTTCTTTTTAGTTTCATACATTATTTTTTCTTTTTGTCTTTTCTTAATATCACATATCTTCTTTCCTTCTTTTTTTTCTTACCTAATACTATAAAATTTTATATCTTTTTGTCTCTTCTTTATACCATAGATTTCTTTCATTTTGCTTTTTTCTTTTTTTCTTCTTTTCTAATACCATATACATTTATGTTTTTCTCTTCTTAATATCATACATTTCTTTCTTTCTTGAGTCCTTTTTTCTATCTTTCTTCTTAATTCCACATTTTTTCTTTATTTTTTGTTTCTTCTTATTTTCACACATTCTCGTTTTTGCTTTATTTCTTCCCTTCCTTGTAAATATCATACATTTATTTTGTCGTCTTTTGAATATGCATTTCTTTTTTTTGTGTATATTTCAAAGATGAGGTGGTATTTACATTATTCGGACTATTGTCCTTATCTTTTTTCCATTTGTAGAAGGTTTTAGCCATTGTACGCCCCGGCTTTCTTCATGTGCTAATAATTTTGAACCGAACACTTTATTACAATCACTGGGTTGTATGACCTTCATTTCTTGCGTAGTAGTGCCTCTTCTGGTAGTCTGAGTTATTTCCTTCTAACCCTGTAAATTGCTTGCTCACCACTGCTGTAGCCTGGTATTGAACTCACATCTCTTTGAGTCAAGTCACAGGAACTAAGCAACGTCTATACCATCTGAGCCATGTGTCCTTAAGGATATAGACATTGGTTAGTACTGTGACTTGACACAAAGAGCTGTGAGTTCAATGACAGGCTAAGACAGTGGTGAACAAGTAATTTATAGGGTTAGTGAGAGATAACTCATGAATACCAAAAAGAGTCTCTACGATGAATGGATGGATAGGAGATACTCTAGTGATTGTAAGTTTTCTGTTCGAAATTTCTAGCAACTGGAGAAGGCAGGGGCGTACAAAACCGAAACGTCGTACTAATGATAAAAAGATGAGGATAATATTCCGAATAATGTAAATTTATTTCTTTTCTTATGAATGTCGTAAGTTCTTTCTTTCTTTCTTTCTTTCTTTCTTAATACCATGTATTTCTACCGTTCTTCTTAATGTCCTAGATTTCTTTATCTGTTATACTTTCTGTAAATTATATGTTTATTCATTCATGTTTATACATTTGTTATATCTTTATCTTCTTTCAATCGCTGTATTCAGTTCATTCGATGTTATTTTTTCATTGCGTTCTTTTTTAATCCTTTCTTTTATTTCTGGCCGATATAGCCTTTAATTATTCAGTCAATAATTTATCTCATATATATATATATATATATATATATATATATATATATATGTACACACCTATCTTTCCAACTTTCACTTCTGGTTGTCTCTTATGTCTTTTGTGTTTCTGTTGTCATTTTCAACGATGTTCATTTTGATTGTTCTGCATTTGCTTCGTTTATATTTGCTTCGTAAATAATTTACATATTGTCATTTAGCCTCTTAATTTTTAGTTGCTATCTTTTTATTTTGAAGATCTTACCTATTCTGATATTTATCCATGTTTTATGTATACTACTCTTGATTTACGTTCCTGTATTTCGACAATCGTTTTTATCCATTCAACCTTTGATTTTTTCAGATTCTACTTTTGCTCGTCTCCGCCTCCTGCTTCATTTACTTCCCTCTCTGATTTTATAAATTACTTTATGAAAATTAACAGCAATGTCGAAAATGTTCAGCCGTCATTTAGAATCGATTGATGGAAAAGATAAGATTGTCTTGAGAAAGTTGCAGGGACAAATTTTTACTTGATAATAATAATAATAATAACAACAAAAACAAGGACAACGACAATGACAACAACAACAACAACAACAAAAACAATAATAATAATAATATAAAATTTGACTTGATACAGTGAGTCAATATCTGCAGTCGAAAATGTCCCACTTTTCCAAGAGGAAAACTACAAGAAACTAGTATGAACATCACCCAAAACATGTTACAGAGATAGAATAGGTAACAATTGTATGAGACTTTACAATAAAAACAGACTAATCATAGATAATCACTCAAACATTCTAAACAAAGACAAAAAAATCATAAAGTATTTTTTTTATTTATATAGCAACTCTTGCAGATTGCAATATATCTTTCAAGATCGTCCAAAATATCATAATACAAAGTCTTGAAGTGAAAATAGAAAAAATGGCACGGTAAAACAAAATGAAAAAGAAATTGCTCTCTTTGGCAAAACTCGAATATGCACCTAATTAGTTACCCTTATACCCGGTACGCTCTATGTTTTTTTTAATTTATTTAATCTGTCATTTGTTGAAAGCTATATGCATTTTAGTTTGAATTACGTTCTGATTCGCGATTTTAAACTGCATGAGGCAAACATAATCAAATAATTAAAATAACAAAAACGTCACCATCATACCCCCTGGAGGGGCAATTTAAACAAGCGGATTCTTATAATTTTGTTAAGTGAACATCTAAAATCAAGAAAATAGGAACATTAAACTAAATAATTAGAATATATTGTAGAGTAAGACCTCAGTTTAAAGATGTTTAAAACATAACTTTTTAAAAAATATCTGTTAATCGGTATTTGATTAGAAACTCTGATTTTGCCATCAAGTGAAAATCTCAAATATATGATTAAAAATCCGTGATTTAAAAAGAAATAAAATCAGACGAATTCTCAAGAAAATGGTGACAAGATCGATGAAAAAGTGCGGCAGTTTCAGTTGATACCAAGAGAATATGATTTCATTAATCGTGGAAATAATTTATGCCAGTTTCTTGAAAGAAAATGTGTAAAATCGGTATTCAGGAAGTTTTATTGATTTTCGTTGCTGACTTTACAGTTTTATGTAGAGTACGTCTTCTTTTTAAAGAATTCCTCACTAACTTGATTTTTTTCTGAATCAGGTTTTAATTTTTTCCTATTTTCTTTTCCACCCTTGAAAGTATTTAATGATTTCATGAATTAAATGAACAATTGCTTGTAATATTTCATAACAAGAATGCATAAATATATAAAACAAAATAAAAAACTACATTCAAAATACAAAAGTTATAAAATGTATATATATATATATATATATATATATATATATATTATAATCTTTTGTATTTTGAATGTAGTTTTTTATTTTGTTTTATATATTTATGCATATTTTGTTATATTTATGCATATATATTTATGCATATTTTGCTTTATATATATATATATATATATATATATATATATATATATATATAACACTTGTCTGACCATTCGTCCATTTCTAAACAACTGCAACAACATTCCTATCTATGTTCTTCTTCTCTGTGCCTTGTCTTTTCAGGTCGTGAGCGATCATCGCCTTCCACTTTTCACTATTCCTGGTTGATCTTAGCATACTTTGTCCTGTAACATCACGCAACACCCGTTCTGTCGCCCACCTTCTCAGGTCCTTTAAATATGTTACCCGATGCTGCTTTCCTATGTCTCTTTTTACCTCTATCTGGCTTGTTAGTATCAAGTTCTCCAAGCCATTCTTCTTTATTGCATGTCCCAGGAACTTTAGTTGTCTCTTCCTGATGCTCAGTATTAATTTCGTTTTTGTTTCCATTCTTTCCAAAACCTCATCATTGCTCACATGCTCGGTCCATTATATCCCCAGCATCCTTCTGTAGATTCACATTTCAGTTGCTTCAAGTTTTTCCTTCATCTTTGAAGATATTGTCCAGCATTCACTGCCATATTGAAGGACTGATATCACATAGCATAGTACCCTCTTTTTTGTTTCTAGTGAAAATTTCCTGTCTCTTAAAACATTACTCAGATTCTGGAATGTATCCTTCACCATTCCAATTCGGCTTCGGATCTCTATGTTCCACTTTCTGTCTTCTGTTAGAACACTTTCTAGGTATTTAAATTTTTACCTACTTGATTTTAGTATCCGCAACCAGTATTTGGCATTTTGGGCTGCTTTCTTTGCTGATGACAATACACACGGTTATCTTGTAGTTTATTTGTATTTTATTTTTGTCACTCTCTTCAGATACATTCTGTAGGAATTCTTGCAATTTCGTATCCGTGTCTGCAATCAGCACTGTTTCATCTGCGTACCTTATGTTGTTAAAATTGTGGCCCCCGGTGACACATCCTAGCATAACATCTGGGTTCCTCAGAATAGTCTCACTGTACAAGTTGAATAGATCCAGTAAAAAGATACATCCTTGTCTTACCTCCCTTTCTATCTTTGTATATCTGATGAATTCGTTACCTGACCGTATGCATGTAGTTTGCTGCCAGCAGAGATTCTTGATAATTCTTATGTCTTTCCTAAACATGTCGAGAGTGCTAAGCATCTCCATCAATTCTGTGTGGCGTTTATTACCCTTTCAGAGAGCATGGTATTCATGTCTACATTCACAATATAAAAACAATTAATGGTCGCTAACACAAATAATCTAAACCAATCTTTAGCAACGAGTTTTTCGGTTATTTTTTGTGAACATAACTCACACCCCTGAAGATGATCTCGGAAAGAGATTGAAAGTACCTGGATAGATTGACAAACGAATAATAAAAACATTTGTTAAGGTACAGCTTATTTGTGACATCTTTCAATTACAATGCGTTGAAGATTATCCGTAAGTATGAAGTGATTTTATTAAAAAAAAGCAAACAAAATGTTTGGACTTTATTAATCTGACATGTTTAAAACAATTTGCTGCCTAAATCCACAAATATATATATATATATATATATATATATATATATATATATATATATATATATATTATGCTATCTTTTCAGTAGTTTGCTGGAAGAAACTCATTTTAGTCAAGAAGATTTTTGTTATAAAATGCTTGACATCAAAATAAGGAAAAAGCGTTAACAGAATGAATGTGAAAAGTTTTGACAGAAAGCTGAACCGTTTGATTTCAGTCACACTATGAAGTTTTGTGAAGACATTATTGTGATGTCGTCATTTTTCAAGGTTTTTTTCCTTCTTCTTTTACTTAGGGGTTTTTAGTTAAGAAGTGATTTTGAAATAATTTAAGGGATTTATTGACTAAGTTAGTACGATTCAATTAAATGGTGGTGTGTACCAATGTTTTTATCTTTATTATCTTCTGTATCATTATTTTTCGCTTATAATATTTAATGTCATTGCATTTATAGTCGCTGTTTTAGTGCAGTATTGTCATAGTGGCGGTGTTTATAAAAATGTCTTCAGCTGAGGAATTGTTGTTTATTCTGTGTTCAACAGAGAACGATATATAAATAACAATAGGTGGTGGGTGATTTGATTTAGGATGTGTGTAAATAGGGTTAGCATTATGTTTTACGTACGGTGCTTTTGCGTTATTAAATAAATCTAGAGTAACATCTAAGAAGTTAATTTGGACTATCACTTTAAGACTAAATTTTTCATAGATTTTCCTATATATATATATATATATATATATATATATATATATTTGTATATATATATATATATTTGTACATATATATATATATATATATATATATATATGTGTGTGTCTGTGTGTGTCTGTATATATATATATATATATATATATATATATATATATATATATATTTGTATATATATATATATGTGTGTGTCTGTGTGTGTCTGTATATATATATATATAGTGATTAAAAAGTAATCGGGCACCTCGAGGTGGTGTAATGGCTAGCAAGCCTTGTCTCGCTAGAACTATTGCAATTAAGCAGTGAGTTCGATCCTCACTGGGTGCCCCATACTTTCGGCCTGGTGCCACATCTAAGCTGCGCTTAGTAAATTACATTAAAAAGTAATCACAGGTTTTGTTGAGGAGTCACCCCTATTTAAACAATCTATGGACTCTTCCATGGTATACAAATAATCCTGCCTACAGAGAACGGGTTATTGTAGTGAGAGTTGTTGTATGTCAGAGCAGTTGAACTGTCGCTCGTTGCTCAGCAAGAATATGGACTTATTACTCGGACTTACTTCTTTGTATATATTTGACTCCTACTAACAAGTAATCCTAAATGTAC
Organism: Ascarosepion bandense; assembly: GCA_037127315.1. Taxonomy (NCBI): domain Eukaryota; kingdom Metazoa; phylum Mollusca; class Cephalopoda; order Sepiida; family Sepiidae; genus Ascarosepion; species Ascarosepion bandense. The sequence goes on along the minus strand of JBBBDQ010000222.1, from coordinate 8,941,285 downwards.
TAACCGTGTACATGTTGTATATCTTTTTTTCAATATAGTTACATTTTTCTTCTCATATCTGTTTTGTGTTATTCTTCTATTGTGTGGTTATCTAAACAAGAATCCACAACAATTTGGCGACGAGGATTAGAACAAGTCACGCGGAGGAAATTATGTGTTTTACGACAGTCGCCTCAACAATTTGCCGACGAAGGATTCGTACAAGTTTACGCGGAGAAAACTACATTTTTGGCGACGAGGATTCTAAAAAGTGCACACAGAACAAAAAAAGTACGAATTTACGCCTAACACCAAAGAAAAAAAAATGTAGCGTCATGGACGTCGAAAATCACATAAGAGGAGTCAACAACATCAAATTGGCGAAACAGATTCGCGCACAAGTCGCACAAAAAAAACTGTGACAAATTTTTTCTCCCCACTGAATCACTTTAACAAGGTGTGCTAAAAACTGACTCAAACAAGTCAACCGCAAACAAGTTGTCGACACTAATACCGAAAAGAAAAAATTGAAGATTTTCAAAATGGAATCCATGAAATCGTAAAGAAAACTGAAGACAATATCAATTAGAAATAAAACAGATGGAGATGCAAAAAGCTAACAAAATAAGACAAATGAAAATGCAAAAGGCTAACGAAGAAAGACAAATAGAAATGCAAAAAAGACAAATGGAAATGCAAAAAGGCTAACGAAATAAGACAAATGGAAATACAAAATGCTAACAAAGAATGACAAACAGAAATGCAAAATAGACAAATGAAGATGAAAAAGCAAATTGAAGAAAGACAAACTGAAATGCAAAATCAAATGAGGAAAGACAAACACAACTGCAAGAACTATTATTAAAATTAACAAGCACGGCCTTAGATTGGAACCCGGAGAAGGAGACATTTTTACAAGATGTGGTGTGGAACGCAATTGAAATTTTTAATTACTAAGTTGGAGAAGATTAACATTTCGGAGAGTATTACAGGCGATACGAGGATATGTTTAATATCGACTGTCAGTACTGGAGTGAGAAGAAAAAATTAAGACTACTACTCAGGAAATTAGGCACAGACGAACGCATCAAGTCCGTAGACTCTATTCTCCTTAAAAAACGAATGATCTAACGTTCGATGAGGTATAGACATGCCCCAGAGAGCTATTTAGCCCCAAAATCTCGTTGTTCCATAAAAAGTGAAAATGCTTTAATATAAGAAATGACGAAAACGAAGACTATTCTACTTTTGCAGCTAACGTCAATTAACACTGTGACGATTTTAAATTGTCGGAACTTACCCCAGATAATTTCAAGTGTCTCATATTTGTCAAGGGACTAGCTGCTGCTAAAGTCAGCAAAACGAGGAAACGCATGCTGATTAAACTGCAAAACGAGCCAGGTCAAACATTACAAAAATTGTCAGAAGATTGCCAGAAATGCTTCAGCATATAGAAAGATAGCAAAACAATTTAAGGGTCAGGAGTAGCGTACATTAAAAAGGCAAAAAGTAATTTACGTTTTGTACCCTCCCTACAGAAAAAACAAAATTATAATGCTAAAGAGAAAATATACAGCACTACGGTTGATAAGAATCCAGTAAAAAATATGTCTCCCCCTTCTACATGTTACAGATGCAGTGGGTGGCATTGGTTTAAGTATTGTCTTTTTAAATAAAATAATTGCCGAGCATGTGGTAAGATAGGCCGCAAAGCTACGGTATACAGAAATAAAAATCAACCTAGTAGGGTAAGGTGTACTAGAGTGGGGGATGAAAATAAGGAAAATATCAGAACATACGTTGAAATAGAAATTCTGAATAAAAAAAGATAAATTGCAACTGGATTCGGGATCTGATATGACGATTATAAACTTACAAATACGGCGGAAGTTAAATAGGCCGAATAAGCTGCTCACTAAAAAAAAAAAGTTAAATCTCTAACAGGGAAAAAGATAAATTTCAAAGGCGAAATTATAGTGGACGTAAAATTCCAGGAAAAAATTAAAATAAATTAACAATCTATCTTATGAGTAATACAGACAACCTAGTAGGAACGGACTGGATGCAGAAATTCAATTTATGGGATCTACCTATTGGTTCCTTTTGTAAAAGAATAGACTGTAAGTTTTCGGAAGCCATAAAACTGAAGGAGGAATTGCACAAATAATTTCCAGAATTAATTTTAATAGGCTAAAACGTTGCAACAAATTTGAAGCAAAAAACGAGCTAAAGCAGAATGCTCAACCTGTATTTAGGAAAAAGAGAAACGTGCCTTTCACCACAATTAAAATATAGACAAAGAATTAAAGAGGCTAGAGAAAACTAGGATTATTTCGAAAACTTACTTCAGTGAATGGGCAGCACCGGTTGTTTATGTTTAAAAAAAATCGGGAGATATTTCAACGGGAGTGAATAATGCAATTAAAGACCAACACTATCCGTTACCTAGTCCAGAAGAAATATTCACTAAACTTTATGGAGGAAAAATCTTCCCAAAGATTGATCTGAGCGAAGCATACTTGCAGTTTCCAATGACGGAATAAAGTTCCAAATTACTGTGCATAAATCCGCACAAAGATCTATACAAATACAATAGGCTACCATTCGGGATAAAAGTAACGCCTGCGATTTTTCAGCAGACGATAGATACTATGTTGACGGGGCAAAATTTCGCCACAGCTTATCTGGACGATATTTTAGTTAAAAGCCATAATTTAAAAAACCATGCGACACACATCTCGGAAATTTTTAAAAGACTACAAGAATTTGGGTTAAAAGTTACAGAGAAGAAATGGGATTTCTTCATCAAAGAAATGAAATATCTAGGCCACATCATAAATGAGAATGGCAGGAAACCTGACCCAGAGAGAGTTTTAGCAATCAAAATCATGCCTGGCCTAAAAATGTCGCAGAATTGCAAAGATTCCTCAGTGTTGCTACTTACTATGGTGAGTTTATCGATAATATGCATTAATTGAGGGCACCCCTCAACAAATTACCGAAGAAAGATGTCCAGTGGAATTGGTCGGAGGAGTGCAAAAAGGCGTTTAACGAAATTATAAATAAATTGACATCAGATTTTACCGTGACATATTTCGACCTTAGGCTGGAGATTATTGTAGGAAGTGATGCAAGCTCCCACGGTGTGGGAGCATACATTTTACATAAAATGCAGGATGATACTAAAAAACCGTTAGGCCACACATCAAGAACATTACTACCGGCAGAGAAAATATATTCACAAATCAAAAAAGAAGCTTTCGGAATTATTTCCGCCGTAACTCTATTACATAGATATATATACGGTAGAGAATTTACGCTACAAACGGACCCTAAGCCGCCTTTTACCATATTTGGATCCAATAAAGGAGTACCTGTATATACCACGAATAGATCCTGAGGTGGGGCACAATACTAATAAACTAAAATTTTAAACTAGAATATTTACCATCGAAAAAAATAGGGCATGCAGATAGATTATCGAGGCTGATTCCTAAGGAAAGTGCACCCTTGGAAAATTCAGTGATAGCAGCGCTTAAAGCTGAGGATAAAATCAGCAAAGTATTAAGTAAAACGGTCAAAGAACTACCGGTTATATTGCTAGAGATAAGAAGAAACGCAGAAGCGGATGAATTTATTAATACGGCAATGACAAAATTGAAGACAGAGACGCAAGATTGGCAGATATTTTCTCAAATTGTGACAATGTACAACCGTATAATGAAAGGGTCGTGATACCAAAGTCACTTCAAAAGAGGATCTTAAAAGACTTTCATGTTGGACATCCCGGGAAAAATCGCATGAAAGCACTAATGAGAAGCTATGTGTATTGGCCAAAAATGGATGAGGTTATTGCACAGATGGTGGAAAGTGCTAGGGCTGTGCTGTCAGCGGCAGCAAATCGCCACCGCTTATACAAAAACCTTGGCCAAAGGCGGAGGAAACGTGGTCAAGAATACACGCAGACTACGCAGGAGCTATAAATGGCTACTACTATTTTATAGTAGTAGACAGCGTTACTAATGGCCGGAAGTTTTTAGATATAAACACCGATCAACTAACAATACTATAAGCTCTATGCATGAACTATTTGCGAGTTCCGGCGTCGTTGACGTTTTAGTTACAGATAATGGTACACAATTCACGTCAGGTGATTTTAATGATTTTTATAAAATGTACCTAATATGACATAAAAAAAACAGCTCACTATCACCCACGATCAAATGGGCTTGCCGAAAGCTTTGTAGATACGCTCAAGAGGGCGTTAAAATGATAGAGACACACATCAGAAAAAGCATTACAGCAATTCCTAAAAGTCTACCGTATTACGCCAAACAGAAGACACCATCAGAACTCTCAAGGGTCGAGGTGATGTTCACGCGAAAAATCCGATCGGTTTTCGAGAAATTATTACCAGGCAAAAGCAATAATCAGAATACACATACAAAAGTGACAAGATCGTTCAAACCCGGCGAAAAAGTATATTTCAAAATTTTTAATAACAATACGTCTTTTTTAGGGCCAAGATTAATTTAAGCAGAATTGGAAGCGTAATGTATACTATCGAAGGAAAACAAAATCACGCATAGAAAACACGCGAATCAAATCCAAAAAAGAAGAGGTGAACAACCAAGCTTCTCATCTTTAGAATGCAAAGATTTTATAGAGGAAATGTTCGAAGCTTTGACATCCAGAAACCAAAAGATAACATGGAAATCAGAAGAACCAACAGGAAGCGGGATTTCACAGAGTCTTTTATTTTTTTTTATCCAAAACGAAAAAATTATTAACCCTTCCTAAAAAGAAGCTAGGAAGGTGGTTTTGGGGAGTCACCTCTATTTACTCATTCTATGGACTCAATCCATGCTGTACAAATAATCCTACCTACAGATAACGGGTTGTTGTTGTTAGATTTGGTTCTTGTCAGAGCAGTTGAACCGGCGCTTGTTGGTCAGCAAGAATATAGACTTATTACCCGGACTTACTTCTTTGTATATATTTGATATTTGGACTCCTACTAACAAGTATTCCTGACTCTACTAACCTTTTATAGGTTATATATCTTTTGTTCAATACAGTTACATTTTTCTTCTCATATCTGTTTTGTGTTATTCTTCTACTGTGGGGTTTTCTAAACAAGAATCCTCAACAGTTTTATGTATGAGTGATCACCCAAGAGAACTAAATGAACACTCTGTAAGATTTTTCTTTCAGAATGATTAGTGAAGCAAGTCTATTACACCAAACCAAACTTTTGAAGATTTTGAAGGCCGAATCCAAGAAGTTATGTCTTCCATACCACAAGATATTCTGTTGAAATCAATTGACGCAATTCCTGGTAGGTTCATGAATCTAGAAGCAAAACCTTTTGATCGTATCTAATTTTAAAGAAAATAACATGCTAAACGCTTTCAGTATTTTAAAATGGAGAGTTACAGTTTGATCTCCCTGTTTAAATCTAATTTTAGGCTAGGTTTCCCCACACCAAAACAAGGATAAAGATTCTCATGAACATATGCCTGCAAATGGTACAGTTTTGAATTTAGACTGGGTACATTTGTGATTCGTATCTATTTGCGGCTAATCTCTTTTCAAACTTTATCCTGTTTAGTAGTGAGTTAACTAAGAATATTTTCTTTTTTAATTGTGGGATATTTATATTGTCAGCAACAAATATAATTTGTACATATGGTCGAGCGAACAGTAATGGAAGCGAGGCTACACGGCTGTATCAGATTGTTTTCCCCAACCGAACGCAATCGAGTCATCTAAAATTTGCTGTTTTTATCGCTGTGTTGCTGAGACGAAATCAGTGGAACCAAGAACTATAGTACGAGGTAGACTGAGGTCCTCTCGTACGCCTGATAACTAAGAATACCTTCTACAGGCTGGCGGAGACAATCCAAGTGTCAGCACACATCAAGCGGCTCTAATATCTGTATTCGTACCATTTGCAACGTGTGCACGGTCTTTTACCCTCTTATCACACACCGATGATTTATTGCGAAAAACTACCGGTCTGCTGTTTGTATCTTCAGTCTTGTTTATGGATAAAAACTTGTTTGGAAAGATCAGATAAGTTACTTAAATAATATTTGAGGGCGGGTCGGAAATTCCTTGATACAATAAAGGATAGACTCCGATATTAGTCTTATGATTAATGTGTGTAATGAAAATGTGGATGTGTGCTAGGTCTATATGCTTTCCGATCCCCTCTTCCAGAAACTGTTTTCAGGATATCTATTTTGAACATACGTCCAGACCTTCTACTAAGTTTACCCGGACTAATACGAAGACGCATTTTGGCCATGCATGGTGGGGCGCTAGCGAATTTTAGTCACACTCTTCGCAATACTGTCACTGACTTCCACCATGAATGAAGGACAGGTGCCAGAGGAAGGATTCTATGACTGCATGTTCCCCCGCCATCAAACCGTTGGATTTTTTATTTAACTTTGTGAACTTTTAAAACAATTCATATATGCTGTAGGGGTTAAGTAATGCAAATACGATTCATCAACGTGTCATTGAGACCAACGAAATCATTCGAATTCCGTGTGGGAGTATTTGAAAGAGCTCGACAGTCAATGATCTGACGGATGCATGCGTGTTTTGAAGCAAGCAAGCAAAAGACATTTTGAAAAATTTTTAGGGTTAGCTTTGCTAAGGTACGAAAATGGCTTTTGGGACATATGTTTATATGGAACTTTATTTTATATAGTGTCTATTTTAACTTGTTTTGATATGAAGAAATCGATCTGAAGTTTTATAAGATTTGCAAATATAATTTTAAATGGAATTTTGTCCAAGTAAATGTTAAGGTCAACAGTAGAAACAGTCATATGTTTCAAACAGATTTGACATTGTCTGAATTAGTGCTTAAAAATATATTAGATGATAATTACACTCGGCAGCATATGTCATTTGCACACAATATATGCCTCATAATATCTGAATAAACCATTGATCGTGGTCAAAATTTGTGAAGAGCGATTACTTATCCATGGTCATTGTTGTAGTGTTATATATTCTCTAACCATAGAATATAATTTCGGCCAGAAGTAGATTTTCATCAAGCAGGCTTATTAAATAGCAAAACTTCAAGCTGCTAAAAAAGAATATAAATATTGTTGAAAAAATGAAGAATTTGGATGCCGGTTGACAGGCAAAGGTCTGTCCATGCATCTGTTTTCAAAGGTTAGGAAATACAAAAGTAAATGTTTATTTCTATTATAATAAATATTTTTTTGGAAACATTAAGAAAATTTATAATGCAAAACCAGCTTTGCATTTAAATAACATACGCTTGGGTTTTGGTAAGCAGTCGTATTTAGGCCAAACTTAATAATGATAATTTGAAATTAATAAACAATATACGTAGGATAAATCGTGGAAATGAGGCCTATATAAGAGAGAGAATAGAAAGAATCAGAGAGAGAGAGCGCGAGAGTGATTGAGAGAGAACAGCCAAAATACTCGGCAAGAAGGCGTAGAGAAGGCCCGAAGAAAATCCAGCCAGTAAACTGCACTCGTATGCAAGTGTGATATCTCTCCGATCAAACTCCGCTCTAAACCACGTCACTGAAGAGGAATCAAAATATAACTTTATATTTTATATATATGTTTCCGTCGTTTATATTTGAAGACAATCTTTAGCCTTGGTTCACAGAGGCAGGCGCATTATATAACATGTGAAGTAAACGGGAAATTGTTCAATATGTAACAGGCAAGTGAAAAATCAGAAAGGAATTTCATTAATCAACTAATAATCTGGGTAGAACTAAGTATGTGGTATGATAAAAGTGTTGATCAGATGTTTTCCTTGAAAACGATCCAATATTTGGACTATAAACCTATAAATACATGCACAAATACATAGCTGCTTAATAAGCATAGCTTTGACATGACAGAAGGCGGACTGTATGGGACAATCAGTGAGGATCTAACACGTGATTCAGTCGTAATCGCAATAGTTGCTAAAGATTAAACGACACCAAATTCCCAAATATGCACAAATAAACACAATTATTACTAACCAGTCAAGAGATTTATGTTTAAAGCTATGTTTTCTAACCTTTTTTATTTCATCGAATACTTGTACCTATAGTTAAAATTAAGCAGCTCATTTTGATGATCAAAACCGGTAAAAATGGGTATCATTGTTACGATTTAATTGATTGGGTAGAAAGTTAGTACGCAGAAAGAAAACAGCAAATCATTATCTCTGTCTGGTAAAATATTAGGTTCTTAATTTCGGGTTTGTTTCACGCGGTCGCACCATCAATGCTAAACTGCTTTAGCAGCAGTTAGACCACGTGCATGACAAACTAAAAAAAGAGTGTCCTGTATTGGTAAATCGAGGTTGATCTTTGTTTCAACAAGACAATGCGAGACACACGCTACCTGGTTAAAGTTCAATTAGAAAGACTGTGTTGAGATCCTTCTACATCCGACATTAAATCGCGAATCTACACTGAGACATTATGGCCAATTCAACGAAATGGCACACTTCCTCTGCAAGCAATGATTCCAAATATTTAAGGAATTGAAGGAGGCTTCTTTGAAGTATTTTCTTTAAAAAAAAACAGCCAGCTGTTATCTGGGACAAATTAGGATGCTGGCTGAACAATGGCAGATGATATTCGGGCCTGATGGGATTTAGTTTAAAGAATGAATATTGGTGTTGCCCATTAAATTGTGGTTTTTGTTTTCAGCTTTTTAAATGAGTCAGTAGAGACTGGCCAAGCTAATATTTAACACAAAATAAAAACATATTTTTATCAGTTGTTTATATTTCTGAGATGAGGTAGTTTTTACATTATTCGGACTATTGTCCTTATCTTTGTTGCCATTTGTACGACGTTTTAGCCATTGTACGCCCGGACCTTCTTCAGTTGCTAGGAGTTTCGAACAGAACCTATTATTGCAATCACTGGGGTATAAGATCATAATTCCCTGCATAGTCGCGCCTCTTCTTCATAAGTTATCTCCCTCTAAACCTGTAAATTACTTGCTCACCACTGCTGTAGTCTGGTATTGAACTCACAACACTTTGGGTAAAGTCACAGGAACTAAGCAACGTCCATATCCACTGGGCCATGTGTCCTTATGTTTATATACCCTAGTTATTGTAATAAAGGAAGCAGTTCGAAATTTCTAGCAACTAAAGGAGGCTATATCGTACAATGGCCGAAAAGTCGTACAAATTCAACGAAGATTAGGACAGTAGTCTGAATAATGTAAATATCTTTTTATCAGCTGTCTAAAAAAGATAACAATTAAAATTTTTTAAAAAATATTTTATTCATTATTTTTTTATTATAATCCTATAATATCCTAAGCTTAATTCTGCCCTTACCCTAACACTAACCAAACTGTTATAATACTTTCATATATTCTTGTTTTTGCTCTGTCTCTTCAGTGCGCAAGAGACCATAGCCCTCCACATCTCCTTATGTGTGCCTAATAACCCGTCTGCTGTTATTCTAATTAATGCCCGCTTCACCATTCATCTGCTCAAGTCCATCAAGTATGCTGTGCTTTGCTTTCCTTTGTATCTCTGCCGCAGCATCAGTCCCGTAAGCATCATGCCCTTTAAGCCCTTCTACCACATTACATGTCCCAAAAACTTCAGCCTTCTTTCCATGATGATATGTATCAGTTTCCTTTTCGTGTCCCTCCTCTTAGAAACATCGTCATTGCTCGTAAGTTTCGTCCGTGGTGTCCTTAGCCTCATTCTGTAGAACAGCGTTCCGGTTGTTTGAAGTCTTTTCTTCATCTTCGATGAGATTGTCCAGCATTCACTGCCATATTGAAAGACAGACAACACATATCAATCTAGCACTCTCTTCTTTCTTTCTAGCGAATTTTCCCTGACTGTTGTAGTTGGCAGTTTTAGCTTCCCTTTTTATTGATTAACATGCATTCATTTTTCTTGTAGCTGATATATAGTCCTTTCTTTTTTAACTACTTTCTGTAAGAGGACTTGTAGCTTCTTCCCTGTATCTGCTATCAGAAATGTATCATCTGCATATCTTATACTGTTTAGATTGCGACCGCCAGTGACGAAACCTTGCATCTTTTTTAAGGTAGGCCACATTCTATACAAGTGAGAGATTTTCGTAGGCCTCATTCAAAAGATATGCCGCATACTATACCGGCTTCAACATATTTACTGAATGTTAAAATTTGGGAGTGGAGACATTCATAAAACAGAATTACAAGCACATTTCTTTCTTTGAGGTGTGACATCGTAATTCCATAATTTAATTAATGACCTTTTTTGCGGCACAGATACGATGTCCTCCGGTTTAAATTACCCGCTTTGGAGGTTGGTTGATGTTTTATTATACAAAGGAAGGCAGATGTTTTTTTTTCCTTTCCTGAAAGCACATCTTCATTTAGATGCAGAGGCTGATAGACGCAATGTCAATGAAGTAAGTCCGGAATTCATAAAAATTTCAGGAAGTAGCCTGTGGCATATTACCTAATACATAAGTAAGAAATTGGTCGTGAAAATGGCTGCGACCATTGCAAGTACATGAACAAATAAAAATGAATAAATATCAGATTTGTTAACAAGATCTCGATATACACTAAATAATTCGAAAATTTGTAATTTACAATAAAAATAAAATAGGCAGATAGACCTTGTAACTTAAATTAAATGAAACATTTCTGCATTAATAACATTTCCATAAAATACATTTATGTATAATTTAATGTTACTGTACATGCGTGTGTGTATATATAGAGATATAGAGATATAGATAGAGATACATATAAATATATACAGAGAGAGAGAATTATTTCTATAAATAGAGAGATATGAGTTGATATATATATATATATATATATATATATATATATATATATAGGTATAAATGGATATAGATATATACAGGTATAAATGGATATAGATATATAGACCGATAAAAAGAGATAAAGACAGAAATATAGAGATATAGACAGACATATAGAGAGATAGAGATATACAGTTAGAGACATATAGATAGATAGATAGATAGATAGATAGATAGATAGATAGATAACAGGACTGTATAGTAACATTAACATATAGGTTTTGTAACATTAAATGCAAATACAACAATAAAAACCGTTATAAATATATATTACACTTCTGAGTGACCATAGTTTAATTATATGAAAAGATATGGTTGATCATCTAAATATTTTTCGCAACACCTAAACTGATTTTTACTTGAGAGGGATACGTTATTCATAATTTAGCACAATGATATATAATAATTCCTCTTGGCGCCGGTATTCGTTTGTTAATTACTTTGTTAGTTTGCACCACCCTTACATCCTGTCAGTACCATTTAAATAATAATAATAATTATAATAATAATAATTAATATAAATATATATATATATATATATACATATATATATATATATATATATATATATATACATACATACATATATATATATATATATATATATATATATATATATTTCTTTTAGACGGTAATTTTTCTGTCAACACTTCATCATCAGAATCGTTGGCGACTGGTAAAATGATAACGAGAATTGCATGTGAATAGATATATTGGAGGAAACGAGAAACTGGTTAAAATACAATTTGACATTACAATTGAGGAAGAGAAAATAAAAAACGGGAGACAATGGCAAAGACAGCAACAAACCAGGGAGATTTTAAAAAAATATATAGATTCACATACCACCCAGTAAAGAAAGAGAATGAATTAATTTATCTTTCCTGCGGCACAAAAATGGTCGTTGTAATTAAATTTAAATAGCCTAGAAAGTGCTTAGGTTTTTTGCCGAGCGTCTCTTACCCAAACTGCAAAACTAAATATTTGTGTACTTTTAGACAAAATTCTTAACTTATGAAGAATGTAAAAAGTATGAAGTAACTGTCTGCGTAATCTATCTGACCAAACACGTTCACCTATATTTTTTGTCATTATCAAGATTATTTTTTATTTTTCACTTTCAACTGAATGTATGGATTATCTAATATATGTATATAGATTTATCCTGATGTTTTTATTTTTGAAACATGGTCAGCATATTGTGACCGTGTTCATATTTGATTTTATTGTGTCCTGTTCTTTTCATTTTTATTAAATTTGCTAGGTCTGTTTGCGTTTATATATATATATATATATATATATATATATATATATATATATATATATATATGCGTGTGTGTGCTTGTATAAGCACGGCTGTATGCTAAATTTTAAAGACCGTAAACTAATATAAGTATACATCGGCAAAGCCATATATCTATCACATATCTATACTAGCCTTCTAGGGATTAATGGGACTCCTAATAGTGGTAACGAAGAGTGCCTTGCAAAATTATAACAAACAGGAAAATATCACTGGAAACAATTAAAAACGTGCTGCAATCTCATATAATGCCTACATTCTATATGTCAGGGAATGTTGAAAAAAATTACCAGATAATTTTCCCATCTTGGCATAATTGCATGTGCTCCTCACCGTAGTAAAGAAATCAGACTGGTCACCACCAAGGTCAGGTTATTGACACGTGTTTCATTTAAGAGAAAATATCCTCTCAACTGTTTAGCCAAGGTATAAGAAAGTCACATGACAACCGATAATCTACTCCAGACGATCAAACCATAAACAAACACTGATTAACAGCTGCCAACGTTTGCTCACTTTCCTGTTGTAAAACAAATCATTGAAACCTTATGTTAATTTTATTGATGGAGTACTGCCAATAGACAAGGGTTTATATAAGAAACTTAATAAAAGATAGGGCCATATAAGTATATTCATTCAACGATTAGATAATAAATATATAACTTTGAAAGACGGATGTGTTGTCTATAAACAGTTCAATATATTGTAAAAGATATTATATATCAACGAATATAAGCGCATGCTGCCGTTCGTAATTGATATAATAAATGCAAATATGTCTTACACGATTTTATTAAAAAATATGGGCTTTACTGATATCATTATCTTCCTTGTCTTTAAATAATTAAATCACGGCATAAAGAAGGTATTTACACTAGTCCTCCAACTGAGACTGGATGTGACACAAAGTCGGGTTTTATGTAAGGCCCCGAGAGCGTACACATGTGTCAAGGACAAAATTACCATGCATATCCCCGCAATTTAAATTATTCAGTTAATGATTAAATAAGTTAATGGCGAATGTTGCAATAATGCAATATCCGTAGAATTTTCTCTATTTCATCGGTAAATATATGCGCTTAAGACGTTTAACACAATTTTGGAATAAGGGTAATAAATATGATGCTAGTCGTTATATTAAGAAGAGGGTACAAACGAAAAGATTTCAAATTGACATTTTTTCATTACGTTTCGTTTTTTTCTTTCTCTCTTTATTTCACTGGCGTCTTTGATATGTCATTTATGTGTTTTAACGCGGTAAAATCTGAATAGTCATCTAACGTACTGACAGAGTGTAAGGGCCGTACAAAAATGCACACAAAAATGAATTACATGTAAAGAATTAATGAGCTAACAATCCACTCATGGTAACGGTGAGTAAGCTAAAAATACTTTTTGTTTTAGATTTTTGGCAAGAACTATATACATTGGACGGGGGGTGGAAGCCCACACACTTGCCCGTATGTGACCCGCAGGATAGGGGGAAAAAAAAAAAGAAAGAAAGAGAGAAAGAATCCAACAGCCACAGAAATTTCGAACAAGTAAAGGAAAGAAAAACCAAACGTACATTTAAGCATAACATATATATAAAGGAAAATTGAAATTAATACTTCTTAGAGAAATGCAAACAAAAATGCTAACTAAAATGGCTTACATGTAAAGAATTAATGAGATGAATATATATATATATATATATATATATATATATATATATATATATATATGGATTTTGTAAAAGAATTTCAAATTCTTTTAAATAATTCGTCATTAAAATTAACTGTAGAAAACTGCTAAAATTTTAGTTTAATGGTACATTTTCTTACTTGTTCTTTACTTATACTATTCGTCTCATCGGATTTCAGCCCATATATTCCACACACACACACACACACACACACACACACACACACACACACATATATATATATATGTTTACGCTCTCATTCTATATAAATACATACATATATATATGTATATATATATATATATATATATATATAGAGAGAGAGAGAGAGAGTACAATTAAACAACATTTCTCTGAAAAACAGAAATATGTAGGTAATATCACACAGATTTTAGTCAACAATACAATAATCCTTACTCATACACACAGTAAAAAGAATCTTCAGATGTTGGAGGCCATGTACATTAAATCTAAACAACCCACACTTAATAAAATCACCTTTAAATCTGGTCATTAAGCGTTATATTGCATTTGAATACATGGTTCTTTTCTCATTTCGCGATATCACCCGGTGTAACGTCATAGAACTGCATTGTAAATTTGCGAACTGCGTTTGTTACTTTTGGTAACTATTGCCGTTCCCTAGAGGAGTTTTATATCAACACAAAATAAAATCGTCGGTGATGGTCGATGTTACTGTATTACCGTCTGAATAACCTCTCTGAAGATGGCTCATGTGAGCCGAAAGCTTAGAAACAAATTAATAAAAAAATTATCCAGATGTTGGAGAATTTTTGTCTTTATTTTCAACTGAAATTCAAGCCAAAATACGACGTTTAGAACGGCTCATGATTAAACATAATAGACATTCATTGTTTCGTTTATTTAACAGAATATGTTTAGAAAATATGTATGCACATATACATATATATACACATATATACATATTTTTATTTACATATATATATTTATATATATTCATGTATATATATATATATATGGAAAAGTATGCATATATATATATGTGTGTGTGTGTGTGTGTGTGTGTGTGTGTGTGTGTGTGCGTGTGCGTGTGTATAATTCATTTGGGCAGAAATCCTAATTTATATAAGATTTTATGTAAACCGGTAATTGTTCTGCTTAAGATACTTGTAAAATGTATTTGCCTTGTTTAAGATTGCCTTGTAAAATTGCACGAAAAAAAAGAAATGTAATCCTAAGTTTGATGTGACGGAGCGAAAAAAATTATTATTAGTGGTATTGTTGATTTTGCAGTTTATTGTCAATCGCGATATGAGTCGAGTTAAGAATACTTGTATACTTATAAATTCTGAAAAACAGAAGAACTATTTGGAAATTGAAGAGAATAGAAGGGAAAATATGCTTTTGCATTGTATATTCAAAAATTGATCCGAGGCTTTGGTGTTTTTGGCTGGTTGAAGTGAAAAATACCGGTGAGTATTATTATTATTTTCTATATGATGGCGGTGCTTCTTTCTTTGGAACAGATTACTGCCCTGCACGCCAGACACAAACGAACCCTCTTTTTTCCAGAGCCGCCGCTAGTCGCCCTTTCATGTTCACAAGCTCCTGACTATAAGATGTACAAAGAGCCATGCGTAGTCGCAGTTCGTAAAGTTGGGGTTAGACTTAGGACCAGTCGAGATGTAGCGACTGAGGGAAAAGTGTTCCCAACTAGGGGCCACAACCAAGAGGACTGGTCGCTTCCCATAGAGCTCAGGACTGAAGATATATAGAAACGTAGAAAAGCCTGCCGCCGACTGACCTAAAAGAGTTAAAGCCGAATAATGCGCCTTTGCTAGAATCTGGCTGAAGATGTATAAAAATAGAAAGAGCCAAAAAAGATTAAAACTAGTTGAAAGGAGTCTGGGAGCTGCCGAGCGAAAAGACAAGACAAATTTACCACCACCGCCAAAACACCCCACTTTGGCCATTTAAGTAAAGCTTCGGTGAAGTGCCCTGGAAAGACATTTTGTAACAATCGGAAAATTAAAAGCTCTGATTATTCTAAACGAAAACTTTTGCTCCGTTGTGAAAATTGAATTCGACGACTGCATATTATGCTTCAGTTGCTAATAATTTATATATATATATATATATATATATATATATATATATATATATATAAAGACTTTTCCGCAACATTCAGGCGTCTTCGAAATTATTTATTTATTTATATTTTTTTATTTGTGCCGTGTTTTATTTTACGCGTGTGTCCGGTCTGGTTTGAGGTCGTAGAGAAATAGCTACGGGGTTTTCAACGTGCCTTTTCTGTAATTAAAATACACCGCGTGGGCAGAAATGTTCAGCGTTGTAATAGACGCCCTGATGATCAGCCATTGTTACGAAACCATCACGACTAGCGACCCGAGAGCGTGGTCATCGTCGTAATTGGCTTCAGGTTCTCGGGTTGGGGTTAGGACTCAAAACACAGGGCCAACTTAAACAACAGTGTTAAAATTATATTCTGCCAGTATGTGTAAATACCAGTTTGGACAGAATGTCCTCTCTCACTTACAAAAGAAGCAACAAATCTGGATAAACTCTATTCCCGACAGACAAACCTTTTTTACAACAAACCAAAAAGAACTAACCTTCAATGGTTAATTGATGTGGGACAGTGGTTCGGCGAGAACATGCGATGTCACCCACGGCTAAGCTGACCAAGGTACTGACATTCTTTCTCATCCAACATTCAATCCTTTTGCTGCTCCGAATGTCTATGTCTTACTCCGCTGAGAAGCGCATTTCCTTCGTGACCAATATTTAAGGAATTTAAAAAAGGTTGTTTATAGTTTGCTTTTTTTTTAAGCTATCGGAAAGGTATCTGGTACAGATTTGGATGGTGGCCAATCGGTGGCAGAAAATCGTCAAGAATGTTGAACTTGCTTTGAAGAATAGATTATGATGTAATTTTGTTACTTTCTTTCCAAACTTTCTGACCTACCTAATATATGTGATTATATTCAAGAACACTTTTTTCTTTATTGCTGACACATATAGTACGGTATCGTTTACTAATGATATATGAAGGCGAACAAAGTAACACATTCATTGTATTTGCAACGAATGATTCTACCAAACTCTAATATTATCTATGAATATTATAAACAATACTACATCGATTATTATGCACCATTATGTCTTTTTAACTATTTTGTATTTTTAATTTAGTATATAGACAAGCATTATGTGCTCTGCAGACTGGTTCTTTTGCCTCTGGGTCATCTGTACTGATTTTTCTAAGCTCTGTGCCTTAGCTTACTTTCAAGTGTCATGTCGCAAGATGCTTGAAGTAACATTTTTCTTTCATATCGTGGATAAATCTCGACGAAAATTTTATTTTCTGCATTGATAATTTGTTTAATAGACGAGCACTATTTGTTTATCGTTCGTTTTGTCAATTAACGCTTATGTATCTTATAAATCGATTATAATCAAAACATCGATGTTGTGATTTTTCATCTTAGGCAAAACGTAAGGAGTCAGGTGGTGGCGGTCAAAAAGTGACTTTGTCTGATATATTACGACTTTAAAGGCACACGTGTCCAAAAACACGGCAATAAACAAGTGAATAACGTGGATCTTTGCATGAGAGAACGTTTGAAACGTATGATCTAAAAAACAGAAATAATAGAACAAAATGCATTTGTCCATAAATCTAAAGATTGAGATTATCATAAATCCTTCAACTTTAAAGAATGTTTTCACCATAATTATTTCAGTTTTTAATTAAATCTTTATACATGATGCGGTACAGATATATACGCATAATGGAAAGAATAAAGTGGCAATGGTAACTTCATCTTTTTTTTATAATCATATCGCCCCTAGCAAGTCAGTTTACTTCCACTAGTGTGTAGGGGGTTACATAGGAAGAAAGTGATGAGAAAGGGTGACAGCTTATAGGGAATGTCAGGAAGTGGATAAGAGAAGAGAAAGAATACTGATGAGATTGGAGTTGATAAAGAAAGGAGCACGAAAGCGGATGCAAGTTATTGAGATAAAAGATGACTACTGAATTTACATTTAAATTCCAGGAGATGATAGATGTCAGGGAAACTTCTAAACGGAAAGGAATTCTGTGGTGGGAAGTGCGAAAAAAGAAGCAATTGGAGTAGAATTTGCGTTTACATTTTCTTAGTTTCACAGTAAAAGGGTCATGCCTACTTACTAATCTTGTGGTTCAAGTAAATTCATATATAGGGGCACCAATGATCTACGCTTATCGGAGCAGAAGCCGTAAAGGTATTTGTAGAAGAGATAGAGGAAATCCACATTGCGCCGGTGAGAAAGTGACTGTATCTGCGCTGCTAAGTCGTGCTCGACCACATTACAGATTCTCCGTTGGATTTTGTCAAGGACCCCTAGGTGGACAGCAGGGGCACTCCACCAGATCAGGCAGCAGTTTTCAATGTACTGGTGGATGGTAGATTTAAATATGTGCAGGATCGTTTCAGAAGGGAAAATTTTCCTGGCCTTACACAGAGAACAGGCTTTCTTAGCTGCGGATTTAGCTATGCATTCCATATTGTCATTCAACCCAAATCTAATTAATGCCCCGCTCTTTTCTGAAAGGTTTTCATGGAAGGTATATGAGGTACGTATTTCTACCGCACTCTGTATATTGCCTAATAAATTGTAGAAATGACAGCGCTACAATCATAATGAGCATTTGTTATTCTCTTTTGTACCATGGTTCGCTACATGTTTGCTTTTTTAGCCCTTACTAAATTGTGTATTTTTGTTATCTGCCCTAAACCCTACTTAGTTATCTAAATAAGCTCATTAGGTTGTTTAAGCGCTATTTTCTTTGCCCGTCTAGCCTTTAATATTCCCTGTGAGTGTCATATTTTTGAAAACGGTATGTACGTAGAAACATTCCCAAATCAATACGCGATAAAATGTTCAAACACATTTTTCTGTAGTAATTGCATTACTCAGACTATTATTCTCGTATTTGTTGCCATTTGTACGTCAATTCGGTCGTTGTACGCTTCGGCCTTCTTCAGGTGCTAGAAAAGGGAGAAAGGGTATCACCATCCCCTATAAGATGAAGTTGAAATAATAGATAGAGAACGCCACTGGAAACTACGAAAACTTCAGGAATCAGTATATATGCTAGGCTATAAATCTCCAGAGCCGTCAAAGCATAGAGATGAACAAAATATGTGAACCAGTACAACGGAGTGCCAGAGAAAATCATTAGTGTCGAAAATTCTAATATGATCTTTTGTAAAAAATACTAGAGGAAACCATTAACATGAAAAATACTAGAGGAAACTATTAACATGAAAAATACTAGAGGAAACCATTAACATAAAAAAATTGCAATATGAACTCTGGTAAAAAAGAGTTACTGAAGATGAGGACAATAGTCCGAATAATGTAAATTCTGTAAATACAACCTCATCTCAGAAATATAGAGAAACAGTAGTTTTCTGTTTTCAAGTATAAGTATCCCTTTTGTTTTCAAGTATAAGTATCCCTTTTGTTTTCAAGTACAAGTATCCCTTTTGTTTTCAAGTATAAGTATCCCTTTTGTTTTCAAGTACAAGTATCACTTTTGTTTTCAAGTATCCCTTTTGTTTCAATTTTCTCTAAACTTTTATTGTTAACTCAGTTTATGTTATTCTCAGCATCCTTCTTTAGTATAACATTTTTAAAACCTCACGTGTTTTTTTCTGTGCGGAGATTGCCCTGGATTCAGTCTCATATAAATTAAATGCGATTGCATAAGAGTTCCGTACTCATTTGTTATCATCATTTGTAATAAATTTTGTAGAAATGATTCCTAATAGATTTTGAATGCAGATTAAGGAAACTAATTCTGTGCATATTTTTCCATTAATTAGCGCGATCATGAGAAGGAAATTTGCTGATTTATTTTCTAATGCCAACAAAACCAATTAAAACGTAGCTAAATATGCTATTTCAGCACAAGAATAAACTAGTTTGTTCCGAGTACAAATTACAAATTATTTTCTAGTAGGTGATACACACCAGAAAATTATACAGGTCCGAATCAAAATTCTTGTCCACTAAAGCACTGAACTTAAGAGAATTGACATGAAGTGACACTTATATATACGGGGTTCATTTTAAGAGATACAAAATTAAGTTTAACTAAGTCTTCTTCTTCTTCTTCTTCTTCTTCTTCTTCTATGTGATTGTCCCTTCAGGACGTAGGCGACTTTGGCCCACCACGTCTACTCTTCACTGGTGGCTCTCAGCATGTTTTCCCCTGTTACACCGCGCAGCCCTCGTTTTGCCATTCACCCGCACAGGCCAGTCAAGTACGTTGCACACTGTTTTCCCCTGTCTCTCCTTCCCTCTATCTGACCTGTTAGTATCAAATTTTCCAAGCCCTCCTTCCTCATTGCATGTCTCAGAAACTTCTGATGTCTCTTGCTGCTTCTCAGTATTAATTTCCTGCCCGCCTCCGCCATCCAATAACCTCATTATAGTTCACATGCTCGATCTCGTTCAAATTCGCGCCACACATAATTATCAAGAGGGAACAGTATGGGGAATTAAGTGGCCAGTTGTAAGATGTGATGAAGTCGCAGAAATTGTCTTACAGCCATTTTTTTGTTCTCTCGTTTGTGAAGCTTAATCCTGTTGCCAGAAAGAATATTTTAGCAGCGAACCTCTTGACTTATCACAGCACTTCATCCTCAAACACTTGATGTAGGCCTCGGTCTTGAGTCTGAGGCCCTCAGTAACAAATTCGGGAGATTAGGACAATCAGAATGAGATTACCGACGTGCCATACCTATGTAATTACCGTTAGAATCATCCAACTCTTTCCAAATCCTCAGCACTGTCCTCGGATTGAGACCAAAATATAGAAAAGTTTGTACTGGAACTTCTGGCGTTAATTGTAAGTAACTGGTTGCTTTTCAGTATTTCTGACGGAATAAATTACGGCATGCAATTTTTTCTCACAGATTGCCCCCAACATACCCCTGCTATATTCATCAGTCGACAAAAGGAAAAACAAACAACCTGAATACGTGAAATTAAAAAATTAAAATGACGACAATTTTCTAATTGAGCCCAGAATACAGTTTAGTTGACATTTGTTGTTTTCTATTTTATATGTGTTTAATATCAAGAAACGTTCACTTATGTTTGCGCACCACTCTTCATGATCAATTTTGTTTTATGCCGTTAAGACCGCCATTAATATACAGGGGTTACAGGGAGATAAAAGAGAGATTAGATTGGCTATTAAAGAAAGGATAAAATATGAACAGGATTCAATAAGTTACAAGATGGTAATGGACGTTGTATTTCAACTTTTGAGGATTTTTATAATCAGGGAATCAAGTAAACAAAAGGGATTCTTACAGGCGCATGAAAATGTTAGTGTGAGTGGTTACCTTTAACTATTTTAACGTTAAAAGTGGTGGGAACTAAATCCACGTTACATCGGTGAGAAAGTGAGTGAAATGCCAAGTCAGGACCGATTACATAGCAAACTTTTTTTTATTTTTTTTGAGAACCTCGAAATGAATAGTAAAAGCCCTCGACCAGATTTGGCAACAATATTCAATGCTAAGGCGAATGGCAGATTTATAAACGCAAAAGATGGATTTAGATGTGTATAACTTTTTGGTCACTGTTGTTAAACATTTCTCCTAGCATTAGATGCATCTATAGATGTAGTCATTCAACACTAGATCGGTTGGAAAAGTGAGTCCAAATAGGTGCAGAGTGTTGATATCCAAATGATTAGCATCAACCATGTTGATGGCGGGCTGAAATGTTGTCTATAATAGTGAAAGGAGAGAGCAGTTTTATTTTGGAGTCGTTAAAATTTATAAGCTTTTTTTCTGACCGAGTTAAACATTGAGTGGATATCCGCTTCAAGAGCAGGATCTAGTTTTACTTTTTCAGGCTTAGCAGATTTAATACTGAGACGGAATAAATTAAGGTGTGATCTGCACAAATGCCTACTTTGGAACTGAAGACATCAAGGAAAGAATCTGGAAGCTTGCTCCTTCAAACTCTTCGTTTCATAATTCAATGGAATAATTAAACTAAATCAAACATTCAGAGAATAATGCCGTGGTCACGTACCTTGTACATAATGTCAGCATGCCAAACCTTGTCGACTTAAACACACCCAAGTGATTAGCATCAACCATGTTGATTGCGGGCTGAAATGTTGTCTATAATAGTGAAAGGAGAGAGCAGTTTTATTTTGGAGTCGTTAAAATTTATAAGCTTTTTTCTGACCGAGTTAAACACTGAATGAATATCCGTTTCAAGAGCAGGATCTGGTTTTACTTTTTGAGGCTTAGCAGATTTAATACTGAGACGGAATAAATTAAGGTGTTATCTGCACAGATGCCTACTTTGGAACTGAAGACATCAAGGAAAGAATCTGGAAGCTTGCTTCTTCAAACTCTTCGTTTCACTAATTCAATGGAATAATTAAACTGAATCAAACAATCAGAGAATAATGCCGTGGTTACGTAGCTTGTACATAATGTCAGCATGCCAAACCTTGTCGACTTAAACACAAACACAGAAGGAAAAAAAACCAAAAGCATATCATGTACATCGTCAAAGACCCCAAGTACTATACAAACTGAAAATATCTACATTTAAATATGTAAATCATTTGCCGCGTCAATTAAGTTTTTGGAAAACTTCGGACTCATTAAAATATCTAAGGAAAGGCTCGCTTACGCTTGTTTTCAGGCTAAAGTGGTAGCAAAAACAAGTCGAGGAAATTCAAAAGGAATGCGGCAGGATATCATAATTCGCTATTTTTAACAAATTAAGGGCAGACACAAAATATTTTTCCTCAACATGCTTGTTAAAGATGATAAAAATTAAGGCGTTCGCAGGGTGCCGCAGGAAAAGTCGACTCATGAAAATTTATTGGAATTATTTTAGTTTATCTCAGCAGTCTCAAAGTTTAAGTGATTTACATACCCTGAAAATCCAAAATATTGGTGATCAAAATGCTTATGGAATTGGGATGCCAAGAAGAGACTAATTCATACGCAAATGAAGAAAATATCTGATATACTTTGTGTTGTACTGCGATATATAGAGAGTAATGTATTGCGAGATATATAGTTTATTCTACTTCAAGATATATAGGGAAGTATGCTTTGAGTTTTTTCTTTTTATATAATCATTTCACATCAAGCAAGTCAGTAATAGCATGGATGCGCCGGAGGTTATATAAGAGGGGTGATGAGAAAGAGGAACAAAATTTAGAAAGTGTCAGATAATAGATTAGAGAAATATGAGAACATTGGTGTGAAGAGAGCTGATGAGAGTAGATTTGACGGGGAAAAGAACATGAGAGAAAGGCTAGAACTCAGATAGATAGGAGATGACAACTGACTTTACATTAAAAATTCACGAAGATTGTAGCTGTCAGGGAAGCAAGTATACAGAAGGGAATTCTACAGAGGGGAAGTGCGAGAAAAGAAACTGACAGAGTAGAAGTTGCGGTTACGTTTGATTGTTTCTGCTGTAAACGGGTGGGAAATAGTTGCCCGAGTAAATTCATGCGGAGGTGGCACCATAGAGCAAGGTTTGTTAGAGCAGAAGCCGTGAAAGAATTTGTAGAAGAGACTGGGGGAAGCCACATTACACCGGTGAGAAAGTGACTGAAGCTGAACTACCAAGTCGAGATCAAACACCGAAGATCATTTGTTATATTTTGAGAAGAACACCAAGATGAATACCAGGGGCACCCGACCGGATGTGACATCAGTATTCAATACGTGGTAGATTTATATATACGTGCAGGGTGAATTCAGACGGGAAAAATCTTCTTGACCCTCCACAGTGAACCGACGTTCCTCGCAGCAGATTTACTATAGATTCGATGTAGTCATTTTACTTGAGGTTAGCTGAAAGAGTTAGGCCGAGGAAGCGCAATGTTTTGCAATTAGGGAGACTAGCCTGAACCATGCTAATGGCCGGAAAGAGCGATTGTCTATGGTTTGTTAACAGATAGCAGTTCGTTTTAGAAGCATTAAAATTTCCGAGCCATTTCTTACCCAGTCTACCACAGATTGGAGGTTCTTTTTTAAGCTCAGTAACGAGGTTCGCTTGGTGAGCCTCATCGAATTTCTTATCGAAGCAGGATCATATGGTTGTGTCGTCAGCGTAGATGCCTACTTGGGATCTGATTGCATCAGGGAGATCTCTGATAATGATCAGAAAAGGCGTAGGACCTACACTTGAGATGGACAGTATTATATACAGAGGGAGAACTGCGAGATATACATAAAATGCACTATATTGTTTACTGTTAAATATTGTTTACTGCTAAATATGCAGAACGGTGTAGTGCGAGATATACAGGGAGGTATATTTCGAGAAATACAAGAAAGTGTAATGCGTGGTATACAAGAGAGTTTACTGCGAGATAGACAGGGCGGCGTGCTAGGATAAATAAATAGAAATGTACTGCGTCGATATAGTGAGATTACTGCTAGATAGACCGGGCGGCGTGCTAGGATAAATAAATAGAAATGTACTGCGTCGATATAGTGAGATTACTGCTAGATAGACCGGGCGGCGTGCTAGGATAAATAAATAGAAATGTACTGCGTCGATATAGTGAGATTACTGCTAGATAGACAGGGCGGCGTGCTAGGATAAATAAATAGAAATGTACTGCGTCGATATAGTGAGATTACTGCTAGATAGACCGGGCGGCGTGCTAGGATAAATAAATAGAAATGTACTGCGTCGATATATTTGAGATTACTGCGAGATAGACACGTTATACAGCCAGAAATAAAGAGAATTAAAAGTCAAACTAAAAGAGAGGTGTACGGCGAGATTCAAAACCAATAAACAGGGAAATTTACAACCAGTTTTACAGAGAACCGCTCAACAATATATACAGGAAGATATACACTAAGATGCAGGGAGTGATATACAGAAATGTGTTTTTTGTAATTTATCTGGATTATTTGTCATTTTCGGCGCAAGTTGAAAAATAAAACTTTTTTTTTTAAATATATGAGTTGGTTATTTTTTAGATGTCTCTCGATCCGACTAACGCTTAGGAAACTTCTAAATGAACATCTTATTTAATCTGCGAGGAACTTTTGTTGATATTCTGCTGGTTAATGCAGCGAGTTGTTAGTCATATATATCTATATCTGGGAAAGATATATTTCCGAAAAAGCAACACTATGGACTTTTAAGCAACAGAAGCAGATGTAGCCACCACAAAGGTCGTGATAAGTGTAGGGGATTGCAAACTAGACAAAGCAACCTTATAGTTTGGCTGTTGTAAACCAAATAAAATTTGACTGCCGCTTTTTATAACTCTGTGGAGTAGCGTAATAAAAGAGCCGTTATGTGACTCACGTGACTTACCTCCGCTAATAGGCCGTTTGTGTCCTTACAACTTGTTTAGTACTTTTCAATTCTCTGTTTCCACTGTTTCTCTCTGCTACATGACAGAGAATGAGCTCGCAATTACAAAATCAACAAATACATGAACCAATGATTTAACGTGCGATAATGAAAACAAATATGCGTGGCCGAGTCACCATTAGCAATGAAGTAGCAAATCTCTTCTAGCATCAACAAGAAATATACATATGAAAATAAACTCAAAAGACATGCGTATGCAAATCAGTACATGTGAATTCTGAGGGAATGAGCATGTCACATGAAAGGAATAACAAAGAAACACTTTTCCTTTTTTCCAGAAAATGAAACAATAACGGATATTAAGCACGTGTTCGTTAAAATGAAAGTTACGCTAAATGGATTACAGAAACACGTGCTTATTGATCAATATTTTTTTATACATTTTTTCTTATCGTTCTTTGTTCTGCTTACATTTTTTTATCGATCTCCTGTCATTTTTCAGACTGTTGAACAACCAGCAAAGATAATGGCGACAAATGATGGACAATGTTTAAACAAGTATATAAAAGATATAATTAAAAATATAATGTTCAGTATCTTGTTCTTGTAAAACCTAAATATTGTTAGACAGCCGTATAACAAATTGAGGTGTCTGCATGCAAATCAGCCAAAATTGAATGTTTTCTTTGAAAATATTTTTTATATTAGCACTATTTATATATTTCCTATTTTATATCGTGAACTGTACCCATATCGACTATGCTTCAGAATATTGGAGGCCATCTACATTAGATCAAAACAAACCACATTTTAAAAAATTGCATTTAAATGTGGTCACAACAGATTACATTGCATTTAGATATATGGTGCTGTTAACATTTCGGTCTCTCACGCGGTGTGACGTCATAGAAACGCATTACAAATTTACGACCAGCCTCTGCTATTCGTTTAATATTATCGTCGCATAGCAATGTTTTATGCCATCACAAGACAAAATCATCATTGATGGTGGCTGTCTTTCTATTAACGTCCTTGTAACCTCTCTGAAGATGGCTCATGTGAGCCGAAAGCTTAGAACCATCATAATAAAATAATATGCAAATGTTTTCAAGTTTTTTGTAATTTTCACTTGAAATTAAAGCCAAAATACAATATCGAGAACGGCTCATGACTAAATAGAAAAGACATTCATTGTCTGTTATATTTAACAGTATATGAATAGAATACATACATACATACATACATATATATATATATATATATATATATATATATATATATATATTAGGAACCTTAATATGATCTTGCTTTTATGCAACAAATGTGTGTGTGTACTTTCCGATGGTAATGCATCACTAACGAAGTATTAATAAGCTATCTTGAAATTCAGTAAATGTCATTTCGTTGAAGTGTAAATAACTTTGTTTTTCTTACTGTTAAACATGTAGGAGTTTATAATTTATGGTTTGTTCCACTGCCGCGCAGTTTTTAGCCCGCATTGGCATTGAGGACTTCATTCTGTACTTAGAAAACCATTCTTAAATACACATCTTGAACTTTTAGTTTAACCCTCCGTCCTGGATTCTTCCTAGTGTAGAGGACAGAAGTTTATGTATTCGCCCTTCAAATTCTTCCAGAGTCTTGGTTTGGTAGAATATACTTGCTCATTTAACCATCACCAAATAGAAAAAATGTCAGAAGTTATTAAGTCAGTGAAGTTGGCTGCAGTGCATACATAAAACGAGGAGATTCTTTTTAAACACTCTGTCAATTTTTGCAGAAATAATTTACTACACAACTGCATATTCGTATTCATATCGTCTAGTATGCATCTAAGTATGACAATACAAACAGATATAATTAATTTTAGGAATTTTTGCCTATTTTTTACTCGGTGTTTTCGAATAAATAAATATTTTAATTAATTTTCTTCATGAAGCAATATTCCTGTATTGTCATGTAATCCTTTTTAAATTTATTTATATCTATCAAAATGAAAATATAAGGAAAAGTTGATTTTTATATAAGCATGAACATGCAAATTGTGAAGACTGCAGTCCTTTATAAAATATCGGCTTCATCATTCGTATGAATGTAAAAAATTAAATCTGTTTTTTCAAATGTAGTATTATACCAGTAAAATTTATGGTTTACAAAATACTGTGATTCTCGCTTCAATAAATAATCTGTTTCATCTGCTATAGACTATAGATATGTCTACATAGATAGAAAGTAAGTAAAGTATATTCTAATAATAATTAGATTTTGAAATATATACACAAGTATTTTCAGTACATCATTATCCTTTTCAAGGGCTATTTTATTGGTACAAATACTTTTTTGCGCTTATTCTTACTGATTATATTTGTGTAGGTGCTGCTCGTGTTAAAAAAACTTTGTCAGAAACTCGACCCAACCTATTTGGTTGTAATTATATGTGTTGTTGTTATCATACGTTAAATCATTGCTTCTTACATGTGTTGACATTGTAATTGCGAGGTCATGCCCTGGACTGCGTAGCATACAGGTCTCAGTAAAAGCAAAGCGAGCAATACATGAGTTTAACTCAATAGGGGTTTAAAGATGCAGAATCCCCTTTGATAAGTCACGTTGGTCACATGCCAGCCGCTTGGTTATTCCAATCGATAGAGACTGTTATATTTTAGTTGGTTTACTGCAAACAAACCTAAGGTTTCTTTTTATCCCCTACGCCATGGCTCTTGCCCAATTTACCAATCCAGCACCTTTAAAGTTTAAGGCGTCGTTTCCCTTTGAAAATATAGCTTTCCCAGATATAGAATGAAACTCTAGCATGCATTCTTTAATTTGGGAAAATATTAGACTCGCTGTTTCCCGTTCATGGGAAATATCCGCACCTGGGATATAGACGCATCTTGACCGATTTAAACTGGAGTCGTAAAAATGAAGACTCTAGGTATAATATCTTCACTTTTTCCCCTTTGTATCGCCATACACACTTCTTTCCTAAGGAGTTATATGCGATACATTATTTCCACGTGGAACCTATGTTTTTTTTTTGTTTTTTTTTTAATCATTTCACCCCGAGAAAGGCGGAAACGCCACTGATGTGCAGGGGGTTACATAAATGTAAAAAGATTAATTAGAAAAGAGTGAGGAGTACAAACTAGTTAGAAAGGAACAATAGAAAGCAGGTGCGATGACAGATACATAGGTGGAGAGAAAGGGAAGGTTATACAGAGGAGGGGAGAGAGCTAGAGGCCAGTGGTTAGTAGATGAGTATTGACTTTGCATTTAAATTTCTGATGGTTGTAGCCGTCAGGAAAGCAAGAATACGGGAGTGAGTTCCACAGGCGGGAAGTGCGAGAGAGGAAGTTGCAGGACTAGAATTGTCGTCTGCATTTGGCTAACCTGACTGTGAATGGGTGGGACCCAGTTGCCAGTCTGGTTGCACGAGTAAACACCTGTTGAGGAGGCATCAGTGACTTAAGCTCATCCGAGCAGAAGCCATGAAAGTATTTATAGAAGAGACAAAGGGAGGCCACATTTCGACGATGGGGAAGTGGTATGTATTAGCTTCGTGTGTGTCTTAATAATATAAAAGTCTCTCTAAAAACAAAGAATGTTTGTCATTCATTTTCCTTTCAACAATTCCGTTCCGTACGCAAAATATCGATGTTATTATATCGTGGATATAATAATAGATAAAATAATATAACAATATTGATAAGTTGGAAAATGCAAATGGGAGAATAAATATTTTTCAAGCGCTATTGTTACACGCTAAACTGCTTAAATAGTCGGCCTTATTCGAACAATCTCTCTTCGTAAACTAAATAAGGTGTTTTGAAAATGTGTAATATAATTATTGCTGTTTCATGGATAACTACAATTTTAAGTGTGGCTTTAAAAAGAAATAGTCACTTAAATGTAAAACTATACCTAATGTCTTTATGCTTTAAAGATTGATTTTCAAGACTGTTTTCGCACTGAAGGTTATAATCGTGTTATGTCGTTTGATAATTAACAACGTAACGAAAAGGTTAGGAACTTGGTAATCTTCCACTGAATGCTGACTCCTTAGTATTCGGCTAACTGACGACTAATATCAACTGCCTAGGAGTTCTACTGAACTTCAATAGAAGTCTAAAGTACTTCTATGAACTTCCCCCAAGAACTTCCCGTTAACTCTAATATAGAAGGGAGAGTCCATTATCATAGGTGTTTTTCCCCATAACAAATACTTTAAAGGGCAACCAAATATAGTACTATATGCAGTTACGACTCATGTATAATTTTCCAAAAAAATTGTATAAGGAATATTAGATATTAGTGAAATGTTTTAGTTTATTTATTTTTCTATATAAACAGTAATTTCAGACAGGCTGTAATGCACTTTGACCTTAATTTTTTTATCGAGAACTTTTCATCTTCCATATAAATGTTCAGCTTATTAGCCTGGTGTAACATTATTCATCGAAATATCTTTCAACAAAGTACCAATATCTGTTTTCTTTCTATTTTTCCTTATTTTGAATAAAGGTTTCCTAATTACGTTTTGCAGATTTTAACAAATTTAAGAAATGAGCCTTCATGTTATAAGTATTTATGAAGTTTCGTACTATTTAAGTGATACTGAAATAAAAAGCGCAGCCTTTGCGGTCATAATGTGCGACTTAAACAGGTAGCAAATATATGGATAAAATGTTTGTTCATCATCCTGCAGCAAAAAGTCTGTTGTAAATATGGTTCGATTCTTAATTCCATTTTCTGGCAGGATAAATATTTTCATTCTCGCCGTTTTCCGTTTTGTAATAACATAAGAAGAAAAAGTATAAAATTTCAAAGGAAAAAAAAAACTAATGAAACAAAAACTAGAGAAAACGTTAGAAGATAAAAGCAAGCAAATGTTTAAGGAAAGTCATGTTACGTGAAAAGTTCGATGGACAGTCATCGGCTAAAAGCCATTGCTTTTCAAAGATGGGGTTGACAACCTGGAGTGTCAATATTGAATTGCTGAAAGTAAATTGCTACAACATAAAGAATTAATCTATCTATCTACTGCAATATAAAGTTTATATTTACATATGAATCCAGATATCACATCAGAAGCTTCAGCTGGCACACAGAAGAACACATATAGGAAAGAGTCCAGGTGATTTTACGCATGGCCGAATTCTAAGACCGTTAGCCTCCTGTCCATTCATCTCCCTTTTTTTTCTCTTTCTATCCATATATATCTATATAATTTGATTATATATATATATATATATATATATATATATATAGGGGGAAAATTCATGAAAAGTGGAAAGTTATCATGTGATGCTTTTCAATGATTAAAAGTTCATCTCAATTATCACTGGATAATATTTAAGACATCATTAAATGTGCACCACTTGATAATAACAAAAAAGCGTGCTATACATTGAAAATGAAATCGCGCTTCATCGGAATAATTTAAAGTTTCGCGCAAAAACAAAAGAGAAATATTATATATATATATATATATATATATATATATTAATCATTTCACCCCGAGCAAGGCAGAAACGCCACTGATGTGCAGGGGGTTACATAAATGGAGAAAGATTAATTAGAAAAGAGTGAGGAGTACAAGCTAGTTAGAAAGGAACAATAGAAAGCTGAGAAAGCAGGTGCAATGACAGATACATGGGCGGAGAGAACGTGAAGATTATACAGGGGATGGGAGAGAGCTAGAGTCCAGTGGTTAGTAGGTGAGTATTAACTTTGCTTTTAAATTTCTGGAGGTCGTAGCCGTCAGGAAAGCAAGAATACGGGAGTGAGTTCCACAGGCGGGAAGTGCGAGAGAGGAAGCTGCAGGAGTAGAATTGTCGTCTGCATTTGGCTAACCTGACTGTGAATGTGTGGGACCCAGTTGCCAGTCTGGTTCCACGGGTAAACACCTGTTGAGGAGGCATCAGTGACTTAAGCTCACCCGAGCAGAAGCCATGAAAGTATTTATAGAAGAGACAGAGGCAGGCCACATTTCGACGATGGGAAAGTGGCTGCAGTCGAGTCGCCAGATCAGTACCTATCACGTTACAGACTCTCCTTTGGAGCTTGTCAAGAACACTGAGGAGAACGGCAGGGGCACCTGACCATAAATGGCAGCAGTACTCCATGCACGGACGGATGGTTGACTTGTATATATGCAGGATGGATTCAGGTGGAAAAAAACATCCTGGATCGACATAGTGACCCAATCTTCTTAGCAGTAGATTTTGCTATGGATTCAATATAGTGCTTCCATTTGAGGTCTGAGGACAGGGTAAGTCCGAGGAGGCGTAGTGTATTACTCTCCGGGAGAATCATCTGGTCCATGCTTATGGGAGGCAGAAGAGGTTGCCTGTAATGGTTGACAGAAACAGCTTGGTCTTAGAGGAATTGAAGTTGACAAGCCACTTCTTGCCCCAGTTCACCACAGAGTGTAGATCCCGTTCAAGGTCAGCAGCGAGATTATGTCTGTCCGCCATGACAGGTTTCTTACTGGAGCGGGAGTATATTGTAGTGTCATCTGCGTAGATGCCTACTTGGGACCTTGATCTCATCTGGGAGGTCGTTGATGAAAATAAGGAAGAGCGTCGGGCCCAGGATAGAGCCTTGTGGGACACCAGCATTCGTGCTGTAGGACGAAGAGGCACGCCCATTCAGAACGACCTTCATTTTGCGGTAATTTAAGAAAGATTGGATTAGGTCAAGCAGGCGACCGGTAATACCATAACCGCGTAGTTTGCATAGGAGGCCAGGGTGCCAAACCCGGTCGAAAGCCTTGGAGATGTCCAGAGCAACCGCGCGAGCCTCGTCAAACTCATCAAGGGCCTGTAGCATGTACTCCGTTACAGTTGTTAGCAGGTCGGCTGTGGACCTGTCAAATCGGAATCCATATTGCCTGTCGGAGAACAGTTTGTGGGCGGTGAGATGATGAACTATTTCAGCATTGATTATAGCCTCGAATACTTTCCCGAATATCGGTAGAAGACTGATAGAGCGATAGTTGGATGGGTCCGAGGGTTCACCACAGTTCTTAAAGACAGGAACGACTGAGGAGAATTTCCAGCATGCAGGAAAGCAGGAAGCAGAAAGGCAGTATATATATAAATATACATATATATGCATGAATATATATATATTGTGGCATGTATATATATATACAGTTTCTTCCGTAGGCATATCTGTTTTGCAGCCCATCAGTTCGGTAATACACCAGATTGTTTTTTAGCAGGAATGAAACCCGACCGAATTGACATCAGTCGGAGACTATACCTCTGAATTATGGGCACTCGGTAGAAGAAGGCTGACTTTTAGCGTGTAATATTCTATGTAGACATACGGCATATATATATATATATATATATATATGTGTGTGTGTGTGTGTGTGTGTGTGTATTTCAAGTGTCTTGAATAAATTATTTAACCAATTTCATTCAGATCATTTATATTCTTTTTGTTTATTTTTCCATCATTTTGGCATTAAATTTCAATTATTGTTATAGACGAAAATCAGTCAAGGCAGTCGAGACGTTTTAATAAAATGGAGACAAATTTGCTTTGCAAGATCTAGCGTTTAAAACATTTTTTAAAGAGTTTCGTCCTTGTGAATCGTTTCTCTTTTAATTAGAGTAGCATATTTTAAATCAAAATAGTAGACGGTTTTGTTAGAGTGAACCACTGATGCAATAATGTATTTGTTGAAATTGTAAAAGTTTACCTTTTGTTTTAATATGCTATTTATCTTTTTAATATGCTATTTATCTTTTTTGAGGTTTCACCTATATATACCTTGTGGCAATTTTTACGGTTAATAGAGAAAATCCCTGAAAAACAAAACACTGCACCTCCTCGGTCTCACCCTCTCTTTCGACATCAAGTCGAACCATTACATTGAATCAATAGCTAAAACGGCTGCTAGGAAGGTTGGGTGCTTGCATCAGGCTAGAAAGTTTTTTCTCACCGCATTCTATCTTGCACATATACAAATCAACAATTCTGTTGTCCTATCTAGTCTAGCGCCTCTGCAATTCGTCTCAGGGTTCTCGACAGGCTCCAAAGGAGAATCTGTAATGTGATCGGTTCTGACCTAGCAGTACGACTCTAGCGATTTTCTCACCGCCGGGATGTGGATTCCCTCTGTCTATTCTACAAATAATTTAATGGCTTCTGCGCCGACAACTTTAGCTCACTGTGCCCCCTTCACAGGAATTTACTCGAGCAAGCATTCTGAAAACAGGGCCTCACCCTTTTACAGTTAAATCGATAAACTGCAATCGCCACTTCTACTCCATCAGCTTTCTTTCTCGGACTTCCCGCCTGTTGTACCGGCTTCCGTATACTTGCTTCCCTGATGGTTACATTCTCCAAGAATTTAAATGTAATATGAATTTCTATCTCTTATCCCCTTGACTCCAGTTCTTTCCTCGTCCTTTCCCCATCACCTCGTGTATCTTGTTCTTTTCCTTTCTCACTCTACACTCGCATCAATCATCACGCCGGTATTGCCATCCTTCTCTTGCCCTTTCTCCGACACCCGCCGTAACCGGTTCGTCTTCCTCTTTGCTGTCCTCCTGCTTAAGCTTTCACTCTTTTTTTATTTAGTCCCTTGCGCACCAGTGGCGGTACCGCCTTTCTTGTGGAGAAACGATTAAACATTACTATTGTAGTTATTATTATTATTATTATTGCATATTGCAACTTGAGACTTATAAATTTTAGGTGTTAAAACATTTAATCATTTAAGCAGTATTGCAATATGCAATTATCATTATTATCATAATAATTACCATATATTTATGATTTATTTTTGTATTGGGCACGTTTCAAGGTAAATTTATCTAATTGTGGAATATACTTCCATTAGAAAAAATACTCACATTCTTATTTCATATATATATACATATATATATATATATATATATATATACTAGCAGTATAGCCCGGCATTTCTCGGGTGTAATGAAAGCTTTAAAACTAATCCATAGTCCTGGGGCTCAGACTGTTTGGACGTTGGCACGAAAGACTAAAAAACCAGTAGCTGCTTCCAGTTAAAGCGAAACCATAGACTGAAAGAAAAATAAATGGATTTACTGATATCAATATCAAATTTTCTGCACTATTGTAAGAACTGCAACCTTGAATCTTCTGAATATCGTTTCTTATGTCTTTGTCTATGAGTGTATCAAATTTGATTAAAATCTAAGCACTCCTTCTATAACCCGATTTTTTCGATTATCGATTTTCGATATTTATCAGGAGTACCTCGACACTAAATCTAGCTAAGAACACTCGCAGACGCTTATAGTACAATTGTGTAAATTTTCAAGAAAATCGGTTTAGCCGTTTCAGAGTCTATAGGTAAGGGATACACACACACAGAGACACGCACACACAAAGTTCCATTTATAAATTATTTTATATATATATATATATATATATATATATGTGTGTGTGTGTGTGTGTGTGTGTGTGTGTGTGTGTGTGTGTTAATAATTTGCCTCAAGCAAAATGGGGCCCCCACGAATGCACAGAATATAGAGTGAGATAAAAGTTTGAGTGCAGGGGTATAAAAGATTAATGAATTAAAGAAGATACAAGATAAAGATAACAATTGAAGTTACATTTAAACAAACACATGGATTATATTTCAAATGCATCTTTTTAAAGAACCTTGAATTCAATGGCAAGATGGCCCGTCCAAATATGGCAATAGTATTTATTACACGTAGAAATAGTACATTTACAAATATGCCAGATATATTCTGACAAGAAAATCATTTATGTGACAGTGACCTAAATTTTCTAAAAGTACATGCAGCTATCGATTCGATTTAGACTGTATATTTCAGATTTCTTGGAAAAGTGAGGTGACGGAGGCGTAGAGCGTTGCTCTCCAGAAGACTAGCATCAGTCATGCTGATGGTGGGGAGGGCAACAAATTTTGTTTATGGTGCTTGATAAAGCGCAGTTATCTTTTTCATGCATATAAATACAATCCATTTCCTGTTCCATTTAATAACAGATTGGAGGTCCAGGTTTACTTTTTCATCCTTCGTATATTTCATATTGACACGAGAGTAAACAATGGTTTCATTTACACGGCTGCCTAACTTAAAGATCACTGATGAAGTTCAGAAAAGTTATAGAACCTAGGTTATAGCATTAAGGAACGCCTGCTTTTGTGTTAAATTATCTGGAAGCGTGCCCGTTCAAAACGACCTTCATTTCACTACTGGATTAAATCAAACGAACGTTCGTTGTTCTAGACTTTGCGTAAAAGGCCAGCATGTTAAAGACAGTCAATAGTTTTCGAGATATCTCGAGCTTCAGCTCGAATCTCGTCATAACTATCATGGGGCTGGTATACATATTAAATGAAATCCGTTGGAACATCAGCTATATATCTGGCGAAGCGGGAGCCATATTGTTTAATTGTTTACATATATATATATATATATATATATATATATATATATATAAATCAAATTAACGTAACTGGCGTTAATGGATATTGCGGCAAGAAGAAAATATAATGTACTGATTCACTACGTATATCAAATATACAGCTTGTCCTCTCAAATACGAGTATCCTTTGAAAGATTAAAGTTAAATAGATAAAAATTCAAATATATATATATATATATATATATATATATATATATATATATTTGAATTTTTATCTATTTAACTTTAATCTTTCAAAGGAAAGATATATATATATATATATATATACGGCATTTCGTCGTGGTACAATCATTATCAAACTTACAACATCAGTTGCGAATGGGCAGTGAGTTGTTAATTCACAGGCCACTCTTTATTTTTGTCTTTCAGTCATATAAAATAGATATTTAGTATATTGTTATTTATGTGAATATATATATATATATATATATAGGGAGAGAGCGAATTAGAGAGCTAATCATTATTAGTGTTATAATAACGACAGGTGGGAGTGCTATTAAAATGTTTTCAGGTTTCCATAACAATATATATATATATATATATATATATTGTCATCCGCAGACAGATCTGTTTCGCCGTATCACAGCTCATCAGTACGGTTAGACTGCGATTGTTTTTTTACCCAGGATTCAAACCCGACCAAAATGGCGTCAGTCGGCGACTCTATACTTGTGTATATGTGCGTGGGATTTTAAATGTCTCTCTCGCTTTTTTCTTATATCATTCTATCTGTATGTTAATCTCTTTATTTCTGTCTCTGTCTATCTGTGTGTGTGTCTCCCTCTCCCCACGCATATTAATATCAGGCTATTCAAGTATGTATCTCCCTCCATCTGTATATCTTTCTCTCTTTCAAAATGTACATCTATATATCAAATACTACATGGATATATGATTACATTAAACATCACTCATCACTGTATATTAACAGAGATAACGACTTTGTAAATATCAACTTCTATTCCAGGCGACGACATTTATTTGCATATCTGAATTCCAAATCTTTGTAAGTTAATATCTTAAGAGCATCTACTTAAGTATGGGCAGAATTTCGTATGTTTTCACACAACCAAACGGGGAGACGAAGGTGGAAAAAGGTTTTGTCTTACTCTTCCTCTAAAATCATCAAAATCCCAGTTTATACAGGGAAGCAAATATTATATCCTTCTATTGAATTTTTTTTATATATTGATGTACACAATGTGAACCACACATACGTATATATATATATATATATATATATATATATATATATATATATATATATATATCGTTTATTCAGTAATATATTTGAACACTCTCGGCTACAGGTATGTTTACATTGTATATAAAACGCTAAAGTCCGCCATCCCTCACCGAGAGCCCATAGATCAGTGTTAGGATCACCGACTGGTGTTAATTTGGTCGGGTTTCAATCCTAGCTAGAAGCAATCAGATGTCTAACCGTACCGATGAGCTGGGATACAGTGAAACATATCTGTCTGCGGCTGACTATATATATATATATATATAGTAAAGTACTATCAGATCAATTGATAACTTCTCCTGTTGCTGGTCGAATCCTGCCGAATGTTACACATATTCTTAACAAAATTTCTCTAAAATATTCAAGCCAGTAGTGTTATATATGTAAATATAATTTTTAATCAGAAACAGAACGCCTGCTCAAATATCAGTATCTATTAAAAATATTGTTAAAACAAATACATTGATTATGTCTGTTTTTAATCCGTTTGGTAAGTCTCAGGAAATTTCCGTAATCTCCATAACCTTATATATATATATATATATATATATATATATATATATATATGAGAACAGAAATAATATTATTTATTTATAAATGAGAAACTACAGGGTAGTTCTTGTTCTTGTGTCGTCTCCCCTCAGAACATAGGCGATATATGGCTATCCCCTATTTCCTTTCTACCTCGTAATATGGTTTTATGATTTTATTTTTTTATCTCCCTTAAAATTTGTTTCACCAGCCATTTACTCAAATACCATCGTCGGCTTCTCTCCTCCGTATCCATTCAGAATGTAGGCGATCAAAGCTATCCACTGCTTCATGTCATTTGTCATGTATTCTTGTCCTTTTGATATTTCTATAAATTGTGTTCCATGTATGTTTTCATTGTTTTTTCTGTGTCCCGTGCCTTAAATTCATCCTGTGAGTATCAGATTCTCCAATCACGCTTTCCGCTTTGTGTTGCCTAGAAATTTAAACTGATGTTAAGTATAGTTATTTTTTACTTTCATTTTTCATAGAACTTCGTCTCTGCTCACAAAATATATCCATGGTATTCTCAACACCCATCTGTAGAAGCAGATTTCTGTTGCCTCAAAATTCTTCTACATCTTTGTGATTTTTTTCAGAATTAAATACCATACAAGAGGATAGATTTCCTTCTCATGTTTTCAGTGAACCTTTGCAATTTCTTTATACTCTGGTCGATTTCGGCATGCCTATATGTTTAGCTTCTTTAGATTTCAATTTTGCCCGTTCAGTCTTCTGTTGAAACATTTCTTAGCAACTAAAATTGTTCTACTTGATTTATGCTGGTATCTCCGATACGTCGTTTACACATTGGGTCCATCCTTTTCTGACACTCATGTAGACTTTCTTCTTGAAGTTGATGTATATTTCTTTCTTTTTGTTTTCTTTTACTTTCTTTTGTAGAAATCTTTGTGGTATGCAAGTCGTTTACCCTAAAAATAATTGTCAAGGTGTAATTGACATACTGAAGACCTCGAAGAAGTGTCATATCAGAAAATGGAAAGTCTAACGCAAAAATCGGAAGGCTCATAACAATAAACATAATCCACTGCCAGAGTCTAAGCAAAGTATTTAAAACAGAAAATTATCTTTAAAGGCTATTTTTGTGTGGAATTATTATGTTATATCTAATCCAGTAAAAATTTAATATATGTAACATTGATGACTGGACCATTTCAACAGAGAGGTGAGATGAATTCAGATCCAGATATCCAGTGAGACATTAGAGTATTAGTGGCATCACATGTACTGCAGCCGCAGTATAAGTGTTTCCTGGGACACAACAGCCTAGTGAAGATTAACATCTCAAGACCGATTTGAATCGAGAGATTTCCTTATCTCATAACAGGTTTCCACAGAAGGTTATGGAACCTATCCTGTCCTGCTATATTACTGATAAAAAAGATGGATACACACATTTCGAAAAAGTCTTATCAAGTAAGTGAATGTAATGAATTCGACTAAAATTCCAACTCGGCTCTACGATTCCTCAAAACAAGCCGTTAGCCATTGCGAAACCGTGTCTCCATGTGAGACGAATAACAAATCAAACTAGTTATCAAATTAATATTTTTTAATCCTTTCCCCCAAACTAAGGCGGGAATGAATGGTTTAAAGGTAGTTAAAGTGAGAGAAAACACTGAGTATAAGGAGGATTGAGGAAATGACAAGAAATAAACGGGATTTAAGAAGATAAAAAATGGCGAGTGACATTGCATTTAAATTTATTTAATCATTTCACCCCAAGCAAGGCAGAAATGTCGCTAATGCAGAGGGGTTTACATAAAGTGAAAGTTAAAGAAAGGACTGATTATAGGGAGGATTGACCAAAGTACAAAAGATGAAGGAAATTTAAGAAGATAGAAAATGGCGATTGATGTTGCCTTTAAATTTATTTTATCATTTCACCCCAAGCAAGGCGGAAATGCTAATAGTACGCAGGATTTTACAGGGTGTGAAACAGAGAGAAAATACTGAGTATAGGGAGGATTGAGGAAGTGAGAAGACATTAAAGG
Source organism: Ascarosepion bandense (assembly GCA_037127315.1). NCBI lineage: Eukaryota > Metazoa > Mollusca > Cephalopoda > Sepiida > Sepiidae > Ascarosepion > Ascarosepion bandense. The sequence continues at coordinate 8,901,816 of JBBBDQ010000222.1, read as the reverse complement.
GATTCAAGAAGATAAAAGATGACCATTGATTTTGCATTTTAAATTATTAAATTTGTCAGAAACTTCGAGATGAATAGCAGGAGCTCGTGATCTGATATAGCAATTGCTGCATCGCCGAGCTGGTAGTATGATGACAATGCTGAAATATCTACATTACAATGACCGTGGTAATGGATATTAAGTACAAACAAGACAAACACATATATGACAAAACAAAAGTAATTACAAGAGGGGAGAATTTAAGTTGTTAGAGTTGGAGAAAGAACACTCAGATATTAATCGTCAATGGCTTTCCGAAATATCACCGACCTTTCTAACTGGGCATACGGCCGAAGTAGATGCGGTACAGGGTCATTTTAGTTGGACACTGAGCCATCAAACTCAGGCAAAAAATTTGATTTTCTCCAGACGACACACTTCACTTCGGCGAAAACATGTCTGTGTTTCTCTCTGCCCGAAGGCAGAGAATCCGACAAAATGAACGACTGATACACAAAAATAATTCCACCAGACTGTCAATGACATTTCGAAATCCTGAATGCTATTAATGTTATAGATATAGCTATGTAAACCACAGATCATTCCCTATATGAGAGAGTTAAAGAGGTATCAGCTATTCTACAACAGCAACACTATTCAATGCATGGACAAATGGTAGATTTATAAACGTGCATGATGGATTCTGACACAACACTTCAGCTATTGTTTCGATGGAGTCGTTTCACCTTAGGTCGGTTGAAAAAATTAAGGCCAACGAGGTGCAATCTCCAAGAGTGAATCTCCAAGAGACTAGCATCAGCTATGCTGATGGCGGCCAGGAAAATTTGTATGCGGAAATTAAAATAGATACATTTTGTTTTTTTTTGTTTTTTGGTGGGGGTCATTAAAATTCACAAGCAATTTCTTGTCCCAGTTAACCACATTGTCGAGGTTTTGTGTCAGTCTTGGTGGATTTTCTATGGAGATGTTAGTAAATGGTTGGATCATCTGCACAAACGCCCACTTGGTAACTGCTCTCATCAGCAAGATCATTGATGAAAGTTATAACGGCTTCAAAACCTAGCGTTCGTGTGAAATGATCATGAAGCGTACCCGTTAAAACGACCTCCATTTCACGATTTGATTGGATCGAATGGATTAAATCAAACCTGCTGTCATACCGTAGACATGGAACTTGCGTAGGTCAGCAAATGCTTTCTAAATATCTAGAGCTCGATGTTTACCATTATTATCAGTAGCCAACTTTCCATTTTCAGTATTAGCTGTTAACACATCTGCGCTAAACCTGGCGAAACGTAAGCCATATATTGTTTGTCGGAGAGTCGGTCGTGAGAGGTGATATCCAAAATTATTCCAGCTTTGATTAAACCCTCGAAACAGTCAGTGAGTTAGGTGCCATACGTGATATACGTTTTGGGCGATAATGTCTCTTTCCAGACATGACTAACTTGGCAGAAGATTATCCTGCAGTTGGTTGTCATAGCTTTTTGTGGTAGACTGGTTGCCATCCAAGATTATAGAACCCAATCTGTCCTATTATTTAACTCATAATTGCAGTGAAAAGACCGATTAATACATTTCCGAAAAATATTTGTACCTAAGTGAATTCAACTGGAATTCGAACACGACTCCCCAATTTGTCGTTCTGAGTCGATATCCGTTTTACCATAATGCACCCTAAAGCATCGAATAATTTGCTGAAAAGCCGTAAGGGACTAATAGGCCGATAAATAGTGCGGTCATAATGTTCAGAGTTACAGTTGAGGAATAATAACAACCTGTAAAGCAGGATGCAGAGAGCCAAGAGTCAGAGAGTTTGGAGATGACTGGGGCCACCACAGTGGCACATTTCTCTAGGACGACGGCTTTGATTCCATTCCATTCGCTTGCCTGATAGGTATCTAATTTGGAAATGATGCCCAGGACAAGAGACGCGGTTATACACATATATATTCGAGCCTCTGCTCGAGGTGGCAAATCGGATGTGGGTACTCCAGACGAGTCATGTGTTGAGTAGAAATAACATTAGTGAACAAAGCATAAAATCTTGTGAGGACTTCAAGTTGTTTGAATAAAAGAAGGGTTGAGTGTTTACTGATTTTCAGTACACTCTTGCAGACCTCTCTAGAACTGAACTTGCGAGATACTCTACATTGTTCTTTCTATCAATAAACACTAATTTTGCTTCATTTAGGACACGCTTGAATTCATTACTAGCAGACAAAGAGATGTCTGATTTAATCAGAATTGTCACTCCAGTACAGCTGGAAGAGGTGATACTTGTTTGCATAAAATGCCTATCATTTAACTAAGAAGTAATTAGATTAACAAAACTTGACTTGAAATTTCCTTGATGGAATGAAAACTTTCACTCAGAAGGAGACATCACGAGCGCATTTTTAAAGAGGGAGACTGAAAACTTAGTTCCATAAGACGTCAGTCAGGAAATCACGGAACGATTCCAAATCATTCTACTGGTAGGATGTTCTTGGATGGTGAGGAGCAGATGTTTACAGATAACACTCCATGATCAGAGTTACCAAGACGGCAGAGTTGCAAAGAATGTCAAGTCTTACAAATAGTTAAAGAATAAATCTAGACGGTAACAGTGTACTTCAAGCATGATGGGGAAACGCGTGGATGATCCACCACTTGACTGCGTAATTGAGAAGTTCGGGATTTTAATGCCAGGAAGACAGAGTGTTTAAGCCACTTTGCATGATAGGAATTAAAGTACTTCCAAAAGAAAGGAATGGAGTTTGGATTCGAGAAATCAGAGGAGAGGATTTCAGAGGTAAAATTAGTTTCACAGTAGGCTTCTGATAATATTGGTGAATCTCGAGTTCTAGATATCTTGAAAGCAAGGGTTTGGATGTATGGGACGTTTTGAAGAGGAAGGATTTCACACTATCAAATTTGGTTCGGATACCACGGATGTCAGAGAAAGAAATATGAAAGGGTTTTGGTAATTTGTTAGACTGGTTTAGTTTTGTTATTTTGCTTATTCTAGTGATGTGATTTATTTCATTAAGGTGAGGCCAATGATAGTACGAGTAAGCTATCTATCTATCTATCTATCTATCTATCTATCTATCTATCTATCTATCTATCTATCTATCTAAGAGTTGAATACGTGGATTGAAATCCGACAAGATGTAAAGAACAGGTAGGAAAAAGTGTTTTTAAATCTAATATGTTTTAATTTGATATGTTACTAACAGAGATGTTTAAAAACGAATAATTTCAATTTTTGAAAATGTTTTTTTAAAATCCAATGAAAGAGTCTGTTGATTGAGATTTTATTTCATTGATCAGATATGTGTCACGTGTAATAAAGCAATAGAGGCACATTTCTACCCGTAGAAAAAACATGTGCCTGTTTATATGTGTATGTGAAACGTGTAATAAAAGCAATAGATATTTATTGCAATTTTGTGTATGTATGCGAAAATAACGATGTGTCAAGCGCATTTAAACTGTTGACAAATGTGTTTATATGTCTAATATTTGTATGAATAACACAACGGAATACATTTCCGTTGAAAATTGTAGCGACGTAATGTATACTAGTATCCAGCCTTTGAGATTTGAAAAAGAATTCAGGTGACGGGCGGTCCAGTGTGAGGGAAGATTTACTCGCCCCAAAATCATTTTACTCGACTGAATCCATTTTCTTAATATTCGCCTTACGTAAACCTGGCGTGAATCGCTGACGGAAAACAAAAAATGAAATTTTAATTAAAATTTCGAACGTGTTATAATGGATTTAATTATTTTTTTAAATAATGACAACAAAATTTGATCTTTTCTCCTAATAATAGAACAAACATTTTCTTGATAAAACTTTGTTTATTCTTAGTTGCAGCGCTTTTAACATCATGATATGCTATTTTTTTGTTGTTGTTTTTTTGTTTCTTTGGGTAGGGGAATTGAGTGGAGGTACCTAAGTTCGTAGTTTATTTCTTCTGCTTGACTACAACCTCCATCTCATAGATTATTAAAAATAACAAATCTGATTTTCTCAACGATTTTCTATAAAAATTTACTTACTTGTATAATTTGTTTTTGCTGCGTGGTTGAAGAAAGTATGCGCGGTTTTTCCTTCTTTGAAATGTTTTTTTTTTTGTAAGCGGGGAGGTAATATAGCTGTTGCGTCAAGAATAAAATTTTTGCAAATGAGTTTCTAAAAATGTGGGCGACGGAGACATTCTGCCTCCACTCTAGAAATGTTAATTAAACGAATGTTTACATTGACCAGGACGGTAAAAGTGAGACAGGACCGTGTCAATCTAAATTATATTTGTCAGATCTTGTTTTGGTGATTGTGAGATGACACTGTCTTTTGTTTAAACACATTTCGACATTTGCCACGTATAAGACCAAAGAGTTGAAAATGTCATTATAGGTCATTCTAAGTAACTTGCGATAATTCAATGGCATACTTTTGGGTTGTAAAAGAAATAAGATTGACTTTTTCTAAATTTGAAGGGACACGTTCATTGCAAGAATTTTTATCGACCGCATGCGAATAAAGCAATAAACTTTAATCGGACAAATAAGTCGATGGATCGAGTGAAATCTCAAAGGCTGCAAGTATCAAGTGATTGAGAGTTTTATATTTAAAAGTAGAATGTGTGCATCAGAGTATCATGTATAAATGTGCGTGATTATGAGTCGGTAATGTTATTAAGTTCATAAATTATGAAACGAAATGCATTCCTGTTTAAAATTCTACTTACATAATGAATATGAATATAAAGTGAACACTTTAATAAGTATATAAATATTTTTGGAAAATTAGATTTTAACGCTTAGAATCTTTCAAACATATAATATGTATAGAATACTAAATATCCACATATTAAAATTATTAAAATAACATAATTAAGGAGTGTAATACTTAGAAATATTAAAGCACACATTGAAGTATTATATTATAACGTTATAAATGTATATTAAAGCACCATATGATATAATTACAATATTATAACTAAGCAAGTGAAATATCATTAGGAAACAAAAAATTTTACACATATTAAGGAATTAGGTCTAATAAAGATTCATCATGGTTAAATATTATAAATTTCTATCACACTTGCCGTTCATATCTATCTATCTACCTGTCTGTCTATCTATCTTTCTATCTATCTTGACAGTGATATGTATTTATCTATCTACCCTATTTTATTTTCATATATATATATATATATATATATATATATATATTGTTTTTCATTAATCTGAAGTGGAACAGTAGGAAGGTAAATTCCAAGAACCTGATCCTAATTAATATTTAAAAAAATTTAATATTAAAAAGTGATGCAGGTGGAGAGCTCAATGTACCTTAAGGGAACTCTCAATTCTTGACCGTTGTTAACCTTGCCCCTTCCCCCTTTACCCCAGGGCCTTTGCCATTTGGAACAGCACAATGTCGCTGACGTGACGTGAAATCTCTGTTAGAGATCCCATGTCGAAATGTGCATCCGACACCTTTGAATTTTGAAAGTTTTATCTAATATATATATATATATGTTTTATAAGCGTTTCACCCCGAGCAAGGCATGTCACTGCCACTACAGCGCAGGGGGCGAAATAGAGTGGAAAAAGGATGATTAAATATAGGAAATGTCAGAGGGTGAGTGATAGGCGGGTAGAGATATCGAGAATGGTTAAATATAGGAAATGTCAGAGGGTGGGTGATAGGCGGTTAAGGATAACGAGAATGAGGATTGGGTAGATGAGAGTATTCTGAGAATAACTGGGAGTTAGAATGATTGGAGGTGTCTATTGACCCTACATTTAAACACCTGGAGATTGTAGTTGTCGGGAAAGCAGACTTGTGGAAGGGAGTTTCACAGGCGAGAAGCGCGAGAAAAGAAGCTGTTGGAGTAGCTGTTGGAGTAGAATTTACGGTTACATCTTATCTGTTTAACTGTAAAAGGGTGGGACCTAGTTGCTAATCTAGTATCGCATGTAAATTCCTGCTTAGGCGGCACCAGTGCTCTAAGTTCATCGGAGCAGAAGCCATGAAAGTACTTGTAGAAGAGGCACAGGGAAGCCACATCACGCCGGGGAGAGAGTGGTTGCAGCCGGTCTGCCAAGTCAGTATCAACCATGTTACAGATCCTCCTTTGTATTTTGTCAAGAAGCCCAAGAAGAGCAGCAGGGGCAACCGACCAGATATGGCAGCAATATTCAATACACGGGCGGATGGTAGATTTGTATATGTGCAGAATAGATTCAGGTGGAAAAACCTTCCGGGCCCTGCACAGAGAGCCGACTTTCATAGCGGCCGACTTGGCAATGGATTCGATATAGTCATTCCATTTGAGGTCCGCCGAGAGTGTAACTAAGGAGGCGTAGTATTTTACTCTCTGGGAGGCTAGCCTGTCCCATACTAGTGGTTAGTTGATAACAGCTTCGTTTTAGAAGCATTGAAATTTACTAACCATTTCCTACCCCAGGCCACTACGGATTGGAGGTCCTTTTCAAGCACGGCAGCGAGGTTTGCTTTGTCGCCCACACCTGGTTTTTGATCGATGCGAGAGTAGATTGTTGTGTCATCGGCATACATGCCAACTTGGGATCTAATGGTGTCGCGGAGATCATTAATGTACATCAGAAAGAGCGTGGGACCTAGGATAGAACCTTGAGGGACAACTGCGTCCGTATGGTAGTTGTGGGAAGCATGCCCATTTAATACCACCTTCAATGTGCGGTGAGAGAGGAACGACTGGATGAGGTCAAACGGATGTCCAGTTATCCCGTAGCTCCGCAGTTTTCACAAGAGACCTGCGTGCCAGACCCTGTCGAACGCTTTGGAGATATCCAAAGCAACGGTTCGCTCTTCGCCATTCTTGTCAAGTGCCCGATATATGTACTAGGTAATGGTCGTTAGCATATCAGCAGTAGACCTGCTGAAGCGAAACCAGTACTGTTTGTCAGAGAGAAGCCTGTGGGCCCTGAGATGCTGAATCACCTCGGCGTTGATAATGGCTTCGAAAACTTTGCCAAATATCGGAAGGACACTAATAGGACGGTAATTAGCGGGGTCTGAGTGTTCGCCAGAATTCTTAAATATAGGAACTGCACAGGAGGACTTCCAACAGGCAGGAAAACAGGAAGCAGATAGGCATAGGTTATAGAGTTTAGAGAGGACAGAGGAGAGTTCCGGGGCGCATTTATTCAGTACTATGACTGGGATTCCGTCACCGACGCTCGCTGTGTGTGGGTCAAATTGTGCAATTATCTTGGCGACCAGTTGAGCCTTAGTTCTGGGTGGGAAGTCGGGTGTAGGTATTCCTAACGAGTCCACTGTCGAATTGGTGGAGAATCTACGGGCAAAGCATTCAGCCTTATATATATATATATATATATATATATATATATATATATATATATATATTGGTCTCAGTTGGTATGCATATCACTAAAATTTCATATCTTTCTATCAATATATTCATCCATCTATCTATATTATTTGCCGTTTCACATCTATCTATCGCTCTATCTGTTTGTCTCAACTGCCGCTAATATATTTTCATATATTTCAGTTGATATTCATATCTATCTATCTATCTATCTATCTATCTATCTATCTATCTATCTATCTATCTATCTATCTATCTATTTAGACTTTCAGAAATATCTATTTATCTATCAATCTCTCATTCATCTATCTATCTAACTATCTATCTATTTATCTCACTTGTATTTCATGTCTCTTTCCTATCTGTCTCAGATACCGGTCACATCTATGTAGCTATCTCTACATTCCAGTCTCTTCATATCTATCTATCTATCTATCTATCTATCTATCTATCTATCTATCTATCTATCTATCTATCTATCTAGTCTCTTTTCATATATAATCAGAATATTGTAACTGCTACATGCCTATGTATGTTCCCCACTCTCTTCTCACTTTCTTCATATGTATACACACACACATACACAGACATACATACATACATACATACATACATATATATATATATATATATATATATATATATATATATATATACAGAATTATTATAATTATAAAATTTATTACTTAGCTGATTGGCTTTACTTTATAAAACACCATTTGTTATTATTATTTCTTGGATTCGCAAACTGATAGATGAGGTTAAATTAAAACATGTGTCTATTTCAAATGTGAGTATCCACAAAAAATAACATTTGAATACATATATCACTGACCTTTTATATCTATCTATCCAACACTTATTCTCTTATGATCTCCATTATATATATATATATATATATATATATATATATATAATCTATTGCTGCCATTCACATTCATGTTGCCCGAAATATTTGCGTAAAAATAATCCATGAATAGTCCAGACGTAAAAAAACTAAAACGACATTACAATGCATTTTACTCTGTCGTAGTCACGTTAGATTTATTTATTTTCTTGATTGTCGATTTTATAATCACAAATGGCATTCGATACCATTATTTCGAGATGGCATATACTTAAGAAATGTATAGTGAAATAAATAAATAAAAACAGAAAATGAAACAACATAAACTCCTTCTCTCGGCTTTTATGCAAAGGATAAAGTTTGGAAAAGTGAATAAACAAGCTAAAGTCAGACGTAACAGTATTCAAATGAGACTGAGACACATTTATCCTCGTCTGATCAAGCTAGAGCCGTTTGATGTTGTAAGAAATGAAATAACAATACATAATTGAGAGGCGGGACAATTGTGGCAGCGTGAAAGAAAGTGAGATTGTAAAGAAAAAATTGAATTAAAGAAATGTAGAAAATTCAGATAGAGCGAAAGGTAGAAACTATCTTATGCATAAGAAATATGTCAGATTTACTCTGGAAAATTTTGATGTGACAGGATTTTTTTTTATTATACAGTAAGTTATAAAATATATGAAAACTTGTAAAAACATTGAGAAAAATGTCTTTTGTGATTTCATATGAAAAAGGAAAAAATATACCAATTGAGATTCTATTCTTTAACAAGGTACTTCTGCAAAAAATATGATATTACTCTATTATATTCATTGTGGATAGTACTTGTAATGTTTATTTTTGGTGTTAATTATGGTTTAGATTATTCTACGATATGCAAAAGTCACTTGTAATAATCAAACATTTCATTAGATTTGTTACATATTACATTCTGATTAATGTCCGGTTGATTTTTAATATCACAGCTTGCACATTAACCTTTTTCTATCCAGTACATAATAAACAAATGCGCATTGTGCGGTAATAAATACTGGCTGGGAATGAGAAATCAGATAGCCGAGTAAGAATTTAAGTTGAATTTGTTGAATTCATTGCATTCACTTACGAAAAAATACTCTTGGGAAAGACATGAATCTTTATCTTCTCTCTTAAGCTATGGGTTAAATAGAGGGACAGATTTTTTTCTATAGCCGATGTTGGCAATTAGCCTGATGTAGAAAGAAACTGCGGGAAATACTCTGCTTAGTCAGTCATAGATCGAAAAAACATGATTACCCAACTATGTATCACGTATGTCACCTTACTGACTGATACATAGCAAGAAGATATGGCAACCTATTGCAAAAAAATTTTCTCTCGAGATTGAATTTATTGATTCATTGATTTAAAAAACCATGATTGCACAAGCGTGTATCACGTATGGCACTTAACTGGCTGAATGGTATTATAAACATATGAAAACATTGCAGATTTTTGGATGTCATCAGTCAGTCAGTTAAAGTGCCATACGTGATACACGCTTGGGCGATCATGTCTCGAAAGAGACATGACTGACTGGGCAGAAGATTATCCCGCAGTAGGTTGCCATTGCTTTCTGCGGTAGACTGGTTGCCGACTAAGGCTATAGAACCCAATCTGTCCTGCTATTTAACCCATAACTGGAAGGAAGAGACGGATTAATACCTTTCCCAAGGGTATTTGCGCGTAAGTGAATACAATGGATTCAACTGGAATTCGAACTCGGCTCCCCGGTTTCTCGTTCCGAGCCGATATCCACTGGACCACAACGCACACACGAGTCTCTAAATTCATAGCAGAAGCATCAATCAGACATGATCACAATATTCAATGCGTGTACAAAAGGTAAACTTATCATATAGACATTGGCGGAAAAATCTATCTGGCATAACACAACTAACAATCGTTCATAGCAAAAATCTTTATGAACTGATGCAATATACGGTTCCCACTTCAGTGCAGTGTCACTCCTCTGGACGTTACAGCTGCTATGCTGATGAAAGGAAAAATATTTTCCCTCAGTCGATTAAAAGTGGCCTGTTAATTTTGTAGGAGGGAGCATTAAAAATAACAATATCTATTTTGATTTTAGCATCTACAAAATTTATCAAATAGCTTAAGCACTTTACTTACGCATGGACCCTGATATTCATAGACACCTCTGCGTAAATTAATTAAAGAGAAACAAATAATGTTTTCCTTGGATCATTCACACGTCCCATGATCACGTATACATCGTCTCTTTTCGTTATTTTTCTCTTCCGACCACATTTAGCTTTACGTTGTGGACTAATGGATCCAGTTTGTTCTTCGCCATGATGACACGACTGACAGTTAAAAGGCTGACGCCAACAATATCCGCGATCTCTTTTAAAGCCTTGCCCGTGTGTTCGTGCAGCATTGCATTTCTTTAAGCTTTCTTTGAGTAACGTCCATTGCAGACAAATACAGTAAGACAACAAATTGACTGTTGAGACAATTGTGGTTGGGCGTGATAAAAATCTGATGCAATTAAGTATGTAAGAAAAGTTTTCAAATGGAAAGCAGATTTCATCATACACCCCGATTTTTTTATAATCATTTCTCCCCAAGCTACGCAGTACTGTCACTGATATGCAAAGTGTTGCATAAGGGAAAAGTGACGTGGAAGAGAAAGAAATAAACGAAGTGTGTCGGAGAATAGGTAAGAGAAGGATGAGATTAAAAGGTGCATCGGGAGAGTAGAGTGGAAGGGGAAAATAAAAAGAAACAAGGCTTTTCAGGGAAAGGGAAAGGATGTGAGTCAAAGAGATATAAAACGGCAATTAACATTACATTTAAATTCTTGGAGATAGTATCTGTCACGGAAGCAAGTATACGAAAGGGAGTGGGAGAAAAGAGGCTGTAGAGTTGAAGTTGCGGTTATATTTGATTGGTTTCACTGTAAAAGTGTGGAGCATAGTTGTTAGTCTAGTAACACGTGTAAATTCATGCAAACAGGTCACCAGAAGCTAAGGTCATTGAAGAAGAAGTCGTTAAAGAATTTGTAGAAGAAATAGAGGGATGTCTCAATATGTCGGCGAGAAAGTGACTGCAGTTGAGCTATCAGGTCAGGATCGATTATGTTGCAGATTCGACTTTGGATTTTGTCAAGAAACCCCATATGAATAGTAGGGGCACCCGATTAGATGTGACAACAATATTCACTGCACAGGCGGATGCTAGATTCAAATTTGTACAAAATGGATTCAGATGATAAAAGTTTATGTGCTTACACAGGGAAGTTACATTCCTAGCAACAAGATTAGCTATTGATTCAATGGAAGAATTCCGCTTGAGGTCGGCTGAAATAGTTAGGCCGAGGAAGCACAGTGTATAACTTTCAAGGAGACTAGCCTGATTCATGCCGATGGTGGTGTGGTAGTAGAAATTGCCTATAGTGGTTTAAGGATAGCGCTTTGGTTTGGAATCATTACAATTTACAAGCCATTTCTTACCACATTCTACCACAGATTGGAGGTGTTTTTAATGATCAATAGTAAAGTTTGCATTGTGAGCCTCAGCAGATTTCTTCTCGAGGCGGGGGTGCATGGTTGTATCGTCAGAGTATATGCTTTCTTGGGATGTTATTATATCAGGGAGATCGTTGATGAAGATCAGAGAAACTGTAGGACCTAGAATAGAGCCTTGAGGGACACCTGCGTTCGTATGATAGGATCTGGAAGCATGCTCATTCAATACTACCATCATTACGTGATTTGAAAAAAACAATTTGATTAGATCAACCAAGCATCTACTTATACTTGTAGTGTGCGCAAAAGGCCGGCATGACATTATCTATCGAACATTTTGAAGATATCTAGAGCAACAGCTTGAGTTTTGCCGCTTATACTGAATGTCTGGTATATATATTTTGTGATGGCCATTAGCCTATCAGCAGTAGACCTAGTGAACGGAAACTATACTGTTTATCTGAGAAGATCTCTGAGGTGGAACCAATTCAGCAATGTTAATAGATTCAAACACGTTGCTAAAAATCGGTAAAAAAAGATGAAAAGAGGTTTAGGAAATTTTTTATATCGAAATCCGAGGAAGGAATAGAAAATACATTCATATTACTGCATAGCACTGCATATAACGTAAATTGAGTAAAAAATAAGAATCAGTTACACCCTGTGACTTCAGTGTGTCTTAAACTGATCGCATGTTGAACGAAAGGAAACTGACGAAGTTGTTTCAGTTAATTTGCAGAAAGGTGCATATCAGTCGTTACTTATATTTTTCTGATTATATTTCTGTCTTTCAGTTCTGCAAAAATCTTTTTTATTTCTTTGTTTTGTTATACCTGTCTCTTCAGTTAAGTATCCTTATCTCTGACACAGTTTCGTCGGCATTTCTCTCATAAAATTGGAATCACTTCATCAGAAAATTCATATGTTTTCTCGAATTTAATAAACTACGAAGTTGTTTCGCTAAATCATAATACACCTTTTTCTCATTTTAAATATGAACTAAATCAAATTTCTTAAAACCTTTCTACTTTTTAGAAACAATGAAACGTGCCCACGGGAGTAGCGAAGAGAGCTTATCGTGAAAATAAAATATATAATTTGCAGATTTATTTGTTTTACTTAAAGACATTGAAGAATAGCGGAAACAGAATAAATAATCAATGATGAGATAAATATAGCCCAGAGTAATTAAAATATGACAGCAACCATTGTTTTCGTTGTCAGCGAATTGTTGGGTAAAATACTAAATTCGAAAGAAACGAGCCGCGATAAACTAAAAGCCGTTTTGTTTGTTTTGCTTAATAATAGAACAGTTGTTGTGACGATCAGTTCTTCAAAAATGTTGAAGTCGATATTAAAGCAAAAATATATTATTTTATATAGCAAATTAAAATAAAACATGTTTATAAAAATTAAGTAATGACGCCGGAAAGAAGCAACTATGACCGGGATGCCAGATCAGGACACGAACATTACCTTGTATTTTATCTTGAATCTGTAAATCCATAGCAGATGCCTCAAACCAGACGTGAAAGCAATATTAAAAAACATTCTAAGTTTAACAATTTATTTTTATTAATAAAAAGTTATTAATATATTAAACGAGGAAGAGAAAGAATGCACACATAAATAATCCTATAAACATCCACAAATGAAAAAAATAGAAGAATATATTCACAAACACTGGCAAACAGACACATATACAGATTAATGTGCACACGGATATATACATATATTTTATTTTGCAACCATAATAAAGTACTTCTAATATTTAATTAAAATGTTGATCTCAATTTAATCAAATATTAATACTAAAGCTCCCCAAAATTATTTTTATGTCTGCTTACATATTCTCCAAATTAGAAGTTGCTTTACTCTGATTGGTCCATATTGTACATACAATAATGCCTCGCTGATTAAAGGGGTTAGCTTGGTTTTAACTTTTTAAAACTATTCAATTTGAAATAAACCACATCAATTGAAAAGACACAAGATGTGTCGAAACAAAATGGCTACTTTTGTAGTGATATTTTATCCATGTTATAATTTTCTGAATAAATATTATTAGCTCTACTTTGTATTGGGCACATTTTTAAAGATAGTGTTTCTTTGGATATGAAATATTATTCAATACGTACGCTATACTGGAATATATATATATATATATGGGAGTAGCGACTCCGACTGACACCAAATCGGTCGAGTTTCGATCCCGGCCAGAAGCAAGTGGATGCGTCTAGCCACACTGATGAGCTGTGATACAGAAAAACAGGCTTGTATATGGATGACTAATATATATATATAATATTTAAACAAAAAGTAATACTTGGCATGATTTTTTTTTCACATGTGCTTCAAAAATTTTATTCAATTAAACACAAAATAATTGAAACACCATACGTTGAGCTACATTAACTTATAACAATAAGTAGTATTTTTTATCGTTTCACTCCAAGCAAGGTGGTGCCGCCACTGGTGCGCAAAGAGGGGCTACAGAAGTAAAGTGTGAATGTTTAAGCAGGAGGAAAACGAAGAAAAGACGATCTGGTTACAATGGTTGTCGGAGAAAGGGCAAGAGAATTATAGGAATAGCAATGTAAAGACAGTTGAGTGGGTAGAATGAGAAAGGAAAGGAACAAGAATGATGGGTTGATAGGGGAAGGAGAAGGAAAGGACTGAAGTTAAGTAGATAAGAGATTGGAATTGACACTATTTAAATTCTTAGAGATTTTAGCCATCATGGAAGCAAGAATAGCTAAAGTGTTCCACAGACGAGAAGCTGCTAAAGTAGAAATGATAGCTGCCTTTGGTTGAATAACTGCAAAAGAATTGAAACTTGTTGCCAGTCGAGTAAATTCTTGTGGAAAGGTATTAATGAGGTAAGTTCGTCGAAGTAGAATCCATGAATATATTTGTAGACTAGACAGAGGGAAGCCACATCCAGCCGGTGAGAAAGTGGTAATTTTCTAAGCACAGCTCAGATGTAGCACAAGGCCGAAAGTATATGACACCCAGTGAGGATCGAACACACTGCTCTAATAGTTCTAATGAGACAAGCTTGTTAACCATTATACTACCTCGAAGTGCCCCCGCCGGTGAGAAAGTGGCTGGAGACGAGCTACCAGATCGTGACCGATCAGATTTGAGATTCTCCTTTGTAGCCTGTCTAGAACCCTGAAATGAATAGCAGGGGCGCAAAGGTATTCAATGCACTGTCGGATGGTTGGTTTGTATATCTGCAAGATGGACTCAGGTGGGAAAAATTTCCTGGTCCGACACAGTGACCGAGCCTTCCTAGCAGCAAATTTAGCTATTGATTCAATGTAACCAACCTTCCTAGCTGCCAATTTAAAACCTTTCTAACTGCCGATTTACCAATATTCCTAGCAGCCAATGTAGAATATATATATATATATATATATATATATATATATATATATATATATAGTGAGAATTTGTCACTAGAATGTTTTCTATCGTATCATACATTTTTAACCAAAGTTCTTCCTTTTATACACAGTTATATAATCTATCTATATATATATATATATATGTGTGTGTGTGTGTGTGTGTGTGTGTGTGCGTGTGTGTGTATCTTTTTCTTTCTGTGTGTAAGCTCGTGTGTCTGTGTGCAGTTTTTATTACATCTTAATAGCTGTATTATGTCTAGTATATGCCATCCTATACGTATATATATATATATATATATATATATATATATATATATATATTGTGTAGTTGGGCAACACTCTCTCTTTTATGCAGATTTGGTTTCATGCAGGTTTCGTTAGAAATGACAAAAAAGTTATTATCATAATTTTTTTAATACAAGTTTTCATGGTTCATATAATTTTTTTTCAGGAATAAAATTATATTAGAATTGTCCAAAGGGTGTATATCTTCGAGCGCTTTTGGCTAGACATTTATTCATTATCATTTTGTTTTACTTGTAAATAATATATAATGAAGTGTCAAATATATATATGTATATAATTATAAACGTTAAAATCGGTTATTGGAAATCACCTGAAGTTATTGGTAATAACGTAGGTCCCGTAATAACTCATTTAAAAATGAAGAATATATATATATATATATATATATATATATATATATATATATATATAGATAGATAGATAGATAGATAGATATAGATATATATATTGATTTTTTAATTACTTATTTTTTGTCACAATAAAATAAGTCTAGTGCACATTTGTATTAAAAATTGTTCAATACAATCAAATTGTAGAACTTTTGAATATATTACAATTGTATACGAGTTTTTACGCGACCTAGGTTTTTATCATGTGGCTATTTGCAATAACAGATTTCTTATTTTTTTCAACTCTGATGTGACGAGGAATTTTTGAACGCGTAATTTTTAAAATTACAATGCATTATAACGTTTTTATCCATAGTTGTATGAACCTAATATGTATTTTATGGTATGTTTACACTTAGTCATAAGTTTTGTTCTTTCATTCAATAGTCCATTTCTTCCTGCCACACTACATATCTTGCCACTGTTTTAAGGCATGGCTGTTTTTAATATGCTCCACGTTATGTCAGCGTCTTTTCCATATTTTGATTTCAATTTCCACACGTGGCTAGCCATTTTTGTACAGTTATTTAAGTTTTCTATTTTGAATGTAGATTGTGATTGACGCACCTGCTCTTAAAGGTGTCTTTGGTTGATCCGAAATATATTTTCTTTTGACCATTAAAGTCATGTACTTTTGTCTTGTAAATGACATTTTGTATTAGAAAATTCTTGAAGCGAACATTCATTTTTGTCCATGCAGTTGCATTCTTTATTCGTGATCTTGTTTTGTACAAGGCTATCTAAATTTATATATATATATATATATATATATATATATATATATATATATATATATATTCTTTCCTAGAATAAATTTAAAACGGCAAAAGAACTATTATGATTGTCTAGAAGCAATTACAATACGAAAGAAACAGCGCAATAGAAAATATCTTTTAACATAGGAGACATTATCAAATAAATTTTTAATGTAGTTGGATGACATTACTTGGTGAAGTTCTTTATTGGGATACTCTTATTCTTTCATTCACGTCACAATCAATCGTATTTGCTGTTGTAGAAATTTATTAAAAAGACTGTTTTCAAGTATTAGCTGACATCACTAGTATACTATGTATTAAATATGCTAAAATGAAAGCATAGCCTATATATATATATATATATATATATATATATATATATATATATGGTGTCCCAGAAGTCGCGCAGCATCCAAAATTTTTATAAAAATATATATGAATATGAATTTTATTGATCATCATGATGAAAGATGCTCAAATCTTTCACCCTCTGCATTACCACATGGATGTTTCTTTGTCGGTCGCTCTCTTTCGTCGAACTTTCTGAGCATTTGACAGTTCCTGGCAGAGACATAAGTTTTAGTAATGGAATAACCTCCCTATTCACCTGACCTTGCTCCGGAAGATTTTTTTCTCGACCATGTTCATACGGATTTATCAATTTGACACATTTTAAAGGTGTGGAGGTCATCAAGAATACCGTAACAACAAAGCTGAGAGACATCCAAGA
Organism: Ascarosepion bandense; assembly: GCA_037127315.1. Classification (NCBI taxonomy): domain Eukaryota; kingdom Metazoa; phylum Mollusca; class Cephalopoda; order Sepiida; family Sepiidae; genus Ascarosepion; species Ascarosepion bandense. The sequence goes on along the minus strand of JBBBDQ010000222.1, from coordinate 8,884,494 downwards.
AGACTCTTTTCGGCATTGACAAAGAATGATAGAAAGATGCCTTAGACTGGAGAAAGAGTACTTTGAATGTGTAACCATTTGTTTTATTGTTTGAAATTGAAACAACATTCCCGCTACTTTTTTTGAGAGAGACATCGTATATATATATATATAGGTTTTTATTTAGTCAACAAATTTAAGCAGTGTCAAACCATCAGTACTTAGATCAGTGGCATCTAGTAGAATAAGCTAAAATTTGATGCTATCACATTGTGTATTGGGCTAGCAACAGGATACCGTTGAAAGACCTACTTTCTATGGAAATCACATCAACTATGCATTGTGGTCTTGACAACGGTGACTCTATGCATCTCAGGGGCATTAAATTGTCTAAAAGACGAAGAGAAAGTCTTTAAACAAAAAAAAAAAATCTGCAAGTTCGTTACATTTGTTTTTGTATAATCTTGGGAAAATATGAATGCATTTCTACTCACTGAATCTATGGATCAAATAGCAACGGAATTTAGATTTTTTTATTTGTTTTTTTAATTTATTTCAAGCCTAGAAAAATACAAAGTAAACTTCAAAACCTGAAGTGAGCATTTTGAAAATCACATATTATCCAGTGCACCAATTATTTCCTTAAAGAACGTTGAAGAATTTGATAGTCACCAGATAGTCACGAGTGCAAGTGTGACAGAAAGAAAAGAGTGACCTGCTAATCATATTTGTGTATTTGCATGCCATAAATGAACAAACAATATGACTTAGTAAAGAGACAAAGCACAGTAGATATGCGATAAAGTAAATTTGTACTGTTCTGAGGTTTTATCAACTTATTAAATAAGTTTTGTTGTTATTGGTTTATTCCTGATTTACGCTCCAGCTAAATTCCAGTAAACCTCTAGTCGCCATTGTCATAATTCCGTATTTTACAACGATACCATTTTAGTCCAAACAAAAGACATAGCTAAATATCACTGTTACTAGCCGTTACTTGCATATGTAATTTCCAGCATTAACTTAATAATTAATGGGAACCTCAGACAGTTATACGTGTTTGGTGATCATGTCTCTTTCGAGACATGACTGACAGGGCAGAAGATTTTCAAGCACTAGATTGTCATTACTTTCTGCAGTAGACTAGTTGCCAGGCAAGGTTAAAGAACACTGTTCTTTTTGCTATTTAACCCATAACTGGAGGGAAGAGACGGGTTAGTACTTTTCTCAATGTTATTTGGGCGTAAGTGAATGCAACGAATTCAAATGAATTTCAAACACGACTCTCCGATTTTTCATTCCTAGCCAATATCCACTGCCGGACAACGCACATCTACATGGCAACCTACTGCGGTAGAATATTTTTCCCATTCAGCCATCTCTTTTTCGAGTCATGATAGCCCCGATTTTTATCACGTACGGCTCTTAACTGACTGATATTCCAGAAATAAATAGCAATTTAGCACAAGACTAAACATAGAAAAAATCTAATGATGATCGAACTCGCTAATTTGTTTATCCCAAGTTTGAAAGAATGAGGCACCTAGTGCGGATCGAAATCTGTCGTAACTGATTTAGAGAATACATGTCTGCTAATCATTACACTGTCGAAGTGACAAATAAGTACGCTTACTTAGCGTAACTAAGAAATGGTATAATTACTCGTCATACATGTAGTGATTTAATTAATGAAACTTAGTTGTGGCAAAACGTCAGAAGTAAGGAGCACCCACTAAGGATCGAACACAGTCAGTCAGTTAAGTGTCATACGTGCTACAGTTTGTGGCGAGTATGTTTCGAAAGAGACAAGACTGACTGGACAGAAGATCTTCATACAGAAGGTTCCCTTTACTTTTGGCGGTAGACTGGGTTATCAACCAAGGCTATAGAATTGTTGTGGATCTTTGTCGCCAATGTGTTGGGGAGTTGTAGCAACACTTCACAGCAAAGTCGTAATGACCGGTTTGTGCCGGAAGTAAGACACGAAACAAGAAGTTAGGTTCAAAACAGTTTATCAGTATAACACGAAAAAAATATTCAAAGGAAGTGTTAATAATAAATAACTAAAAATAAATAAGTCGGACGGTATTATTACGCTGCTTATTGCCTGACTAGTAGCTGCAGCTAACTGCTTCTATTAATTGCTTTCGTTAACTGCCCTCCAGACGTCACGCATGTAATCACATATAAAAAGAGGAAGAGTTCATTATTTGGAAGAGGGCACAATAACAAGCACACAATCTGCCCTGCTATCTAATAAATAGCTGAAGGGAGAAGCGCCGGATTAATCCCTTTCGCAATGGTATTTATACTTAAGTGAATGCATCGAATTTGGTAACGCCCTATCGTAATTTATCAACGATGTATGCGATCCGTCGCAACTAGCAGTTTATTAAATTTAGGTTAGACGTAGCACAAAAACAGATTTTCTTAGCGTAGCTTAGATTTAGTACAAAGCCGACATCATGAATCACCCAGTCAGCATCGAACTCACTTCTCAGTCGTAATTAATCTTGCAAGGCAATTAAACCCATTCGAATTACCCAGATATGAAGATTTATTAAGCGAAGATAAAACGTGTTACAATGCTGAATGCAGTACACAGTGAGGAAAAACTCATAATCAGCTATGATTGATTTACGATTCATAAACCAGGTTGGAAGTAGCGATTTACGAAGCAGATATGATGTTAAACTACAACGGGTACCAAGGCGTCTGAACTGAGGATTGGAGGTTTTGATGGGTGCGGAACAAGCTCTTAACTTCTGTTGCTTCCACAGATACCCTGACCCTGTTATGGTCCCAGCTATGAACAAAAGTACCTCCGCCCCATATATTATGATAAAAATATATTTTTGCAGCAAAAATACCAACGTTTTGTGCGTTGTGGTGCAGTGGATATCGGCTCGGAATGAAAAATCATAGAACCGATTTCGAATTCCAGTTGAATTCCTTGCAATCACTAACACTCAAATACCGTTGGGAAAAATACTAATCCGTCTCTTCCAACCAGTTATGTGTTAAATAACAGGACAGACTCGGTTCTATAGCCTTGGCTGGTAACATGTCTACCGCAGATAGTAATGGCAACCTACTGCGGGATTATCATCTGCTCAGGCAGTCATAGCTCTTTCGAGTCATGATCGTGTATCACGTATGGCACTTAACTGACTGACATTTTTAAACTCGAATAACCAACGATAATTTTTATCGCAAAATTCCAGCAAAACATCTGTAGTTGAAATTATAAAGGATGTTCGAAATATTTAGATTTTGACATTAAATTAACCATATAGTGGTTGATATACCATTAAACAAAATCAGGCAATCAACGTTAGATTCGGCAATGATATATGCCTAAAAAACAAACTGCTTTTTTAAAAGAAAGTCAAGAGACGAATCCACATCATTACACAACTGACAATCAGACACGTTCATTTTACCACATAACAATTTTAAATGCGAAACTTTTTTCCAAAGAACGTGAAAATGAAAAATAGATATTTTTTAAATGTTTTGATTAGGGTAATGAATATTTTAAAGTAGTTGATGTTGACTTTAATATCTTTATTTTTAAACCGGAGGAATTTGAAATTTTTCGTTAAGTTAAAACGACTCAATATACGGTAACTACCGATGTATGTCCTCAGTTATTTTCTATAAGACGCATATAAAAAAAATTAGAGTTAGTTTCATAAACTAATCTAAACTTATTTATAAATGGAACTGTGTGTGTGTGTGTGTGTGTGTGTGTGTGTGTGTGTGTGTCCATTACATTTTCTTGAAAATTTACTATAAGCGTCTGCAAGTGTTCTTGTGTCAAGGTACTCCCAATAAATATCGAAAATCGATAATCGAAAAAATCGGGTTATAGAAGGAGTGGTCCGATTTTAATCAAATTTGATACACTCATAGACAAAGACATAAGAAACGATATTCAGAAGATTCAAGGTTGCAGTTCTTACAATAGTGCAGAAAATTTGATACCAGGAAATCAAAATCTGACTTACATTCATTCATTTATCTTTCAGTCTACGGTTTCGCTTTAACTGGAAGCAACTATTGCTTTTTAGTCTTTCGTACCAACGTCCAAAGAGTCTGAGCTGCAGGACCATGGATTAGTTTTAAAGCTTTCATTACACCCGAGCAACGCCGGACTATACTGCTAGTATACAGATTTAGTTTTGGTACAGGTTTTGTAGCTTCTTTTACGTTTCCTGTCCCATCAGGCTATCTTAGCCCTCCGCACTTTCCTGCCTCTTGTAGCACTTAATAAGTTTTGTCATTTTTTTATTTCTCCCAAACCCTTTTCTGCTCTACATTATCTCAAGTGCGTCAATTATGTTACGCGCTAATTTCCTTTGTTCCTTTATATGTCGTGTCAGTATCAGATTTTCCAAGCCCTATTCTTCGTCATGTGTTCCAAAATTATTTTCTTCGTCTTGATGTTAAATATATGTTTCCTTTTAATTTGCCTTCTCTCCGAAACTTCGTCGTTGCTTTTATGTTGTCCGTCGTATCATCAGCATCCTTCTCTAGAGTCGTCTCTTCTTCCTCTTTCGTGTTATCGTTTAATATTTTTTACCGGCTGACCTAAGTTTTAGACCACTAGCAGCAGAATGCATGTTTGGAGTCACTCTTTACGGTAAGTATAGGCTTAACATAAGTTTCCAGCTATAAATCTTGAGGTCGACTTGTAACTCAGATTGACCTTTGCGCTGCAATTTACGATATATAATGCCTAACAGTGATACTTATATTTGGATGTGGAACACAAATGGATAAGTTGTTCAGTTATATCTGACATTGAGAAAAAAAAAGAGTTTCTCGCTCTGTAATCCTCAACAATCTTTATCTGATTAAAAAAAACAACTTTTCTTAGCTCCGTCCGTGATGTTTCCTGTAAGAATGACTGATGTAAACTTATTTGATTATGTCATTGATTGCTTGTATTTTTTTTTTTTTTTTTTTTTTAATCATTTCACCCCGAGCAAGGCAGAAACGCCACTGATGTGCAGGGGGTTACATAAATGTAGAAAGATTAATTAGAAAAGAGTGAGGAGTACAAGCTAGTTAGAAAGGAACAATAGAAAACTGAGAAAGCAGGTGCAATGACAGGTACATGGGCGGAGAGAAAGGGAAGGTTATACAGGGGAGGGGAGAGAGCTAGAGGCCAGTGGTTAGTAGGTGAGTATTAACTTTGCTTTTAAATTTCTGGAGGTCGTAGCCGTCAGGAAAGCAAGAATACGGGAGTGAGTTCCACAGGCGGGAAGTGCGAGAGAGGAAGCTGCTGGAGTAGAATTGTCGTCTGCGTTTGGCTAACCTGACTGTGAATGGGTGGGACCCAGTTGCCAGTCTGGTTGAACGGGTAAACACCTGTTGAGGAGGCATCAGTGACTTAAGCTCATCCGAGCAGAAGCCATGAAGGTATTTATAGAAGAGACAGAGGGAGGCCACATTTCGACGATGGGAAAGTGGCTGCAGACGAGTCGCCAGATCAGAACCTATCACATTACAGACTCTCCTTTGGAGCTTGTCGAGAACACTGAGGAGAACGGCAGGGGCACCTGACCATAAATGGCAGCAGTACTCCATGCACGGACGGATGGTTGACTTGTATATATGCAGGATGGATTCAGGTGGAAAAAACATCCTGGATCGACATAGTGACCCAATCTTCTTAGCAGTAGATTTTGCTATGGATTCAATATAGTGCTTCCATTTGAGGTCTGAGGACAGGGTAAGTCCGAGGAGGCGTAGTGTATTACTCTCCGGGAGAATCATCTGGTCCATGCTTATGGGAGGCAGAAGAGGTTGCCTGTAATGGTTGACAGACAACAGCTTGGTCTTCGAGGAATTGAAGTTGACAAGCCACTTCTTGCCCCAGTTCACCACAGAGTGTAGATCCCGCTCAAGGTCAGCAGCGAGATTTTGTCTGTCCGCCACGACAGGTTTCTTACTGGAGCGGGAGTATATTGTAGTGTCATCTGCGTAGATGCCTACTTGGGACCTGATCTCATCTGGGAGGTCGTTGATGAAAATAAGGAAGAGCGTTGGGCCCAGGATAGAGCCTTGTGGGACACCAGCATTCGTGCTGTAGGACGAAGAGGCACGCCCATTCAGAACGACCTTCATTTTGCGGTTATTTAAGAAAGATTGGATTAGGTCAAGCAGGCGACCGGTAATACCATAACCGCGTAGTTTGCATAGGAGGCCAGGGTGCCAAACCCTGTCGAAAGCCTTGGAGATATCCAGAGCAACCGCGCGAGCCTCGTCAGACTCATCAAGGGCCTGTAGCATGTACTCCGTTACAGTAGTTAGCAGGTCGGCTGTGGACCTGTCAAATCGGAATCCATATTGCCTGTCGGAGAACAGTTTGTGGGCGGTGAGATGATGAACTATTTCAGCATTTATTATAGCCTCGAACACTTTCCCGAATATTGGTAGAAGACTGATCGGGCGATAGTTGGATGGGTCCGAGGGTTCACCACAGTTCTTAAAGACAGGAACGACTGAGGAGAATTTCCAGCATGCAGGAAAGCAGGAAGCAGAAAGGCAGTAGTTAAACAGTTTAGAGAGGACAGGGGAAAGTTCAGGGACACACCTCTTAAGGACTATCACCGGGATTCCATCGTCTCCACACGCCTTATGGGGGTCGAGTTTTGAAATTACTCTGGATACTATTGTCGGGGTAATATATACGTCATGCAGTTTGGCCTCAGTTCTAATAGGGAAGTCGGGTGGGTGCACTCCGGACGAGTCGAGTGTGGAGTTGGATGAGAATCTGCGGGCAAAGCACTCAGCTTTCTCAGCAGATGACGTGAGAACGTCAAATCCATGGATTAAGGGAGGTATTGAGGATTTCCTATTGTTGAGCACCCGTTTACAAATCCTCCAATAGTCCTTGGAGCCGAACTTGCGGTCAGCTATGTGCTGTCGCATTCTCTCCGCAAACAACTGTTTGGCGTCATTTAGGGTTCTCTTGCACTCACTGCGAGCGGATGTGAACAGGCGCCTATTGTGATCAGTTGGCTGTCTCTGGAATAGATGGAAGTAATGGTTCCTGTGGGCAATGGCGGCTGAGCAGGCCGGAGAGAACCACGGAGAGGAATGAGGTTTTAAGCAATACTTCCTGGTGGGTATGAAGGCATCAATGCCAGCTTTCACCCATGACGAGACCTCAGAGGCACAGTCATCAACTGATAGGTCAAACACTTTTCCCCAGGGGACGTCGCAGAGGAAATCGCGAAAGGCATCCCAGTCAGCTTTTTGGTAGAGGTAGGAGGTTCTATGAGTAGGGGGATCCTGGGGGGAGTGAGATTGGAAAGAAATACTGAGGGAGACTACAGCGTGGTCGGAGTTGCCGAGAGGGCAAAGCTGCGAGACTTGACAGGCGTCGGGCGCAGAGGTGAAACATATATCTAGCAGTGAGGAATGACCCGAGGGTGTGCTTGGGAAGCGAGTGGGGAAGTCCACCACTTGCGTAAGGGATTGGGAAATAGCAAAGTTCGCGGCGTGACTGCCCGCCGAATCAGTAACAGCGTTTTCAAGCCACTCAGAGTGATGGGCATTGAGGTCTCCAAATACAAATATGTGGGCAAATGGGTGATAGGAAATACGAAGTTATATAGTTCAACGATTAAATTAAGCTAACATTTGAATTAAAAATCTTTCGGAGAGATCAGCAACAAAGTAAAGCTTAACTTAACAAATACTAATTTTTTTTTGTCTTTCGTATACAGCGTCCAATCAGATCGTTGGTATCGATATAACTGTAAGAAAGCGGCAACATTGTCATCGAGACATATTATGTCTGTGTTTCTGAGATGAGATATTGTAAATATTTGCACTATTTACATCGTACGGATTGTTGTTCTCATCTTTATTGTTACATTGGCGACGTTCCGACCGTTGTACAACACGACACTCTTCAGGCGATATAGTTTGGAACTTAGAACCAAACACTTTCTTTAAACGTGCCATGATATTTCTGGATATCTCAGTTTCAGTTTTTTTTCATTTGGTAACTCAACACGGTAAGGATACGTTCCTCTGTAGGTTTTGTTCACCTCTGCTTTGGCCAGCTATTAATCTGACAAATCTATGGGTCATGTCAGTAGATTGTTTCAAACCACACTTCTATCCACTTTGTCATGTGTTTTTATACAATTTAGATAGGTGAACGAAAGAAAGAGTTCGGTTAGTTCGAAATGTCGATGTATAAAAACCTGAGAAGGCATAAAACAGCCGAAAGTCAATTATATTAAAATAAAGGTAAGAATAACAGTCCGAAAATGTATCGAACATCAGTCATTCAATTAAGTGACATACGTGATACATGGTTGGGAAAACATGTCTCTTTAGTGACATAAATGAGTTGACAGAAGATCTTCCGTAGTAGGTCGCCATTACTTTCTGCAGTAGATTGTTTTCCAACCAAGGCTATATAAGCCAATCTGTCATGCTATTTAACCCATATCTGAAGGCAGCAAAAACGAATTAATGTCATTCCTAATAGTGTTGTGCGTAAGTGAATGCAACGAGTTCAACTGGAATTCGAACTCAGCTTTTAAATTTCTCGTTCCGAGCCGATGTTCCTTGTACCACAATGAATATAGAACATAGATAGAGATGAAACATGTTCAAGAGGAGGAACAAAAGTGTAAATGGTAAAAGAAAAGAAAAATAAATAAATATTGATATTTTTATATTTTTCACTAGTAGAATCTTTTGCAGGAGAATTTTCGTGTTATTTTATGCTAAATATACACTTTATATTGGGATCTATGTGTGAGAAATCTAATTCGGTATGCTAGCTAAACTTTATATTGTGATCTATGTGTCATGAATATACCTTGATATGTATTGCAATTTGCCGGTCATGAATCTAATTTTGTATGTAATCTACAGTTTCTATTGCCATCTGCGTGTCATGAATATATTTTGGCATGCAATCTACACATTTTATGGTAATCTGCCTGTCATTAACCTGCTTTTGTATTCAATCTGCAAAATTGTATTGCAATCTGCTTATCAGAAACCTATTTTGGTATGCCATGTACACATTTTATTACAATCTGCGTGTCATGAATCTAATTTGCTTTGCAATCTACACATTTTATTGTAATGAATGTAACTTGGTATGTGATCTACACTTTTTATTGCAGTCTGCCTATCATGAATCCCCCACTTTGGTATGCAATCTACACTTTTCATTGCAATTTGTGTGTCATGAATCTACTTTGCTTTGCGATCTACACTTTTATTGCAATCTACTTATCATGAATGTACTTTGGTATATGATCTACAGTTTCTATTGCCATCTGTGTGTCATGAATCTACTTTGGATTGCGATTTACACTTTTTATTGAAATCTGCCTGTCATGAACTTACTTTGCTATGCAATCTACACTTTTAATTGCACTCTGCTTGTCAGGAATCTAATTGTATGCCTTCTGAACATTACATTCATTCTGAATCACGTTTTATGAAGCTTCGTTTTTAAACGATCTACAGTTTATATTGTGATACTCGAGTCAAAATGTATCTTGCTGTGAATCTACTATGCCGATGATCAGACTTTATATTGTATTTGCAATTGGTAAGTATGATTTATATTTATCTATGCGTCATACATCCAATATAGTCTGTGAATTCGACATTTTATTGCTATTTGCATGTCATGAATCTACTTTAGTATGCAGTCTACAATTTTCATTGCAATCTGCCTATCATGAATCTACTTAGCTTTGTAATCTACGCTTTTATCACAATCTGCCTGTCATGAATCTACTTTTGTATGAGATCTACACTTTTTCCAATCTGCTTATCATGAATCTACTTTGGCATGCGATCTACACATTTTATTGCAATCTGCCTGTCATGAATCTACTTTTGTATGAGATCTACACTTTTTCCAATATGCTTATCATGAATCTACTTTGGCATGCGATCTACACATTTTATTGCAATCTGCCTGTCATGAATCTACTTTTGTATGAGATCTACACTTTTTCCAATCTGCTTATCATGAATCTACTTTGGCATGCGATCTACACATTTTATTGCAATCTGCCTATCATGAATCTACTTTTGTATGAGATCTACACTTTTTCCAATCTGCTTATTATGAATCTACTTTGGCATGCGATCTACACATTTTATTGCAATCTGCCTGTCATGAATCTACTTTTGTATGAGATCTACACTTTTTCCAATCTGCTTATCATGAATCTACTTTGGCATGCGATCTACACATTTTATTGCAATCTGCCTGTCATGAATCTACTTTTGTATGAGATCTACACTTTTTCCAATCTGCTTATCATGAATCTACTTTGGCATGCGATCTACACATTTTATTGCAATCTGCCTGTCATGAATCTACTTTGTATGAGATCTACACTTTTTCCAATCTGCTTATCATGAATCTACTTTGGCATGCGATCTACACATTTTATTGCAATCTGCCTATCATGAATCTACTTTTGTATGAGATCTACACTTTTTCCAATCTGCTTATCATGAATCTACTTTGGCATGCGATCTACACATTTTATTGCAATCTGCCTGTCATGAATCTACTTTTGTATGAGATCTACACTTTTTCCAATCTGCTTATCATGAATCTACTTTGGCATGCGATCTACACATTTTATTGCAATCTGCCTGTCATGAATCTACTTTTGTATGAGATCTACACTTTTTCCAATCTGCTTATCATGAATCTACTTTGGCATGCGATCTACACATTTTATTGCAATCTGCCTGTCATGAATCTACTTTTGTATGAGATCTACACTTTTTCCAATCTGCTTATCATGAATCTACTTTGGCATGCGATCTACACATTTTATTGCAATCTGCCTGTCATGAATCTACTTTTGTATGAGATCTACATTTTTATTGCAATTTAATTTTGTATGCCTTCTTCATATAACGTTCTGAATTAGATTCTAGGAATCTACGTTTATATTGTGATTTACGAGTCAAAATTAATTTTTATTTTTCTATAAATTAACTATGGTGATGAACCGACTTTATGTTATATCTGCAATTTTTAAGTATGGTACATATTTATCTAGGTGTCATAATACCAATATAGTATGTGAATTCGACATTTTATTGCGATATGCATGTCAGGAATCTACCTTGATGTGAGGTTTATCTTTTATATATTGATCTACGTTATATGAAACTATTTTGTTAAGCTATCAACACTCTTTATTTGGACGTATGGGTAAGGAATCTACTTTGGTAAGAAATCTACAATTTTTACTGTGATCTAAGTGATATGAATCTACATTTGTATGCGATCTACAATTTTACTTGTGATTGATGTTTTATGAATTTACTTTGGTACATGATCTATACATTTATATTTGTATAAAGTTATACTAATAAAGAAAAAAATATCTGATTCTTTATCGCTAGAATATGATTAATTGAAATGTTTAAGTACATTTCCTACGTGTCATAAATCTAGTTTGTATTGCTTTTAACGTGTCATACTAGTGTATGCAATCTATACTTGATATTGAGACCTACGTGTCACTAATATACAGGGGGACCCATAAAAACGGGAACTTCTTAACAATCCAATAAAACCAAGAGGTATGAAAGAAAATAAATGTTATTCAAAGTAATTAAAACTTTAAAACATTCCAATGGCAGAGTGTTTACTTCGTGAGGTCACTGTTTTGCACTGCTGCCACTTGCTCATGCTAGCCAATAAACACTTAAAAATCCCGTTTTTTGGGTCACCGTGTACTTCCGTTTTATGGCATCTACATATTATACTATCTACGTATCATGAATCAATTTTCTATGCGATCTACAATTTATATTTTGTTCTACGTGTTACTGATTTATTTAGTATGCAATCTACATATTATTTGACATTTTACGTGTTATGAATGTACTTTGGTATGCCATCTACATTTTTTATTGCAATCTACGTGTCAAGAATATATAGATATTCTGGGATGTGATCTACACTTAATATTTTGATGTACGTGTCATGAATATGTTCTTGTATGCCACCTACAAATTATACTTTTATAATGTTACACTAATCAAGAACAATGTATGTGTTCTTTAACGTTAGAATATCATTAATAGAAATTTAAATACATTTTCTATTTTTCATTAACCTAGATTATATTGCTATTAAGGAGTCATGAGTTTGAGTTTTGTTTAACAGCATATCAACTTTTGTGGGTTATTTACTGCCAAAAAAGTGGGGGTCTAAGGTATTTATTAATGTTCCTTATAGTGAGAAGTTTGATTTAGTCAGATTTTAATGATTTTTTTGTTTTTATTTTTTATTTTAAAAAATTGAAAACGTCTTCTAGTTTTATATTCAAAACGTTTTGCTGATAATTCTTCCCTTCAAAAATTTCTTATGGTATTAATTTTTTCTTCAAAAATCTATATTTTTTTTTATAAAAGTGAATTTTTATACTTTCATAGTGTTTTGACCGGAGTTTGCGGGTTTACGATTTGCCTAGAACTGGGACCCTAACAGATGCTGCCAATCCGGGTCAGGGTAAACTTGGGAAAAACAGCATTTAAGACGTGATTCCATGCTTCTTACAACTTCCCTAATCAGAGGCATTGCTACCGAATTGAGATGTCATTAATTTACTGTGGTATGCGATCTACATTTGATGTTTCCATCTACGTGTCATTAATATATTTGATATGCGATCTACATTTTTTATTTTATCGTTTGTATACTTGTCAGGAAATTACGTTGGTGTGTGATAAGCACTTTCGTATTGTGAGCTACGAATTAATCTAATTTGGTGTTAAAGTTCCACTTTATATAGCAATCAGTGTGTCATGAATCTGCTTTGGTATTTATATTGCACTGTACGTTAATTAAACTAAAATTAGAATATGATCTACATATTATTTTGGGATCTTAGATGTTTTAAATCTATTTTGGTATGCGATCTACACCTTATATTGCGATGTAGGCATTATATAATAATCTACAACAAGAAATGTTAAACTTATCGAGAACACTGTACGTTCTGTTTATCGCTATTATGTTATTAATACAATATTTAAAAAATGCTTTGATTACATTTACTCTATGTTTTATATATATATATATATATATATATATATATATATATATATATATAATATGTTTTACTATATAGATATTATTACACGATAAAATTTACACGGGATAGCACTGCCATTTTTAATGTCATGTATCTACTTCCCCTCCACTGACTCTAAAGAAAATTATTTTGAATAGTTAGATTCAACTATCTTTTTTCTCTGGTGCTGCCAATGTGAACTTCAACCATAGCTATTTTAACTTTATAAGAGTCAAATCTGTACTGTTGTAACAATAAAAGTAACTGTGAGCTCGCAGTTATAGTTTTAATTAATATTTCCAAGAAGACAACCTTTTCACTGTCAATACCAAATATATGAAAAGGGTTCTCCATATTTATTATATTTAGAAACCTACATAATTTAATATAAAAATCTTTCTAAATAGCTTCATCATAATGAAGGACACTTGATATTTGTCTCGTTTTTAGCACAATGATGATATATCACTAGCCGAGCTTTACAATATATGATTATATCTTTTTATTTATCATTCACCAATTCAAATGTTTCTATTGTTTGTTCAACATCGTTTTGTCTTAGGTTAAGGTAGAATATTGCGTATAAAATGTCTGTTGTTTGAAATGTCTTTGGAATATGTTTTCAACTTAACCTAATTTTTCTGTTTCTTTTTCGGAATTATTGTATTGTCGAATGGCATTAATAGTTGCTAAATACTGTGACATTTTTTTTGATGAAGAGTTACGTTTGAAATACTTTTATTTTCACATAAGAATTAATTGGAAGCAAAATGGTTTCGGGGTTTCATATGCAAAATGTAGGTATAATTAAAATGATGCGTACTCGCGGTAATTAAATAAGAAAAAGGCTACATTCATTTAAAAAGAAAACAATTAGCAACAATCAGTGAATTATCTGACTAAAATTAAATTTTTAATGCTTATTAATTGTATATCAAATCTTGTGAGGGATAGGCATTATTTAAATATCGCAAACAAATATGTGCCGCTTTTCCAGATCAACTCCAAATCTCTAAACTCTTTCTTTTATTTTTCTTAAATTAACAAAAATAAGACGAATTAGATAAAACTTCCTACACTTATACTTTTATGAATAAATTGAATGAAATACGATATTTTATTAGAAAAATTAGTGAGATTTTCGTCTCCACTATTCAATACATCTTAAATACAAAATTGAGACGCTAATGCAATTTTTTATAGTTTATAAAGGAATCACCCTGAAGATATAATTTCCGTAAAAAACATATTTGTAATATCAACTGTAGAAATCTTGAAATTTTTTGTGAAACCTTACAAAAATAATTCAATAAAACTCAAAATATTTTTCTGTAGTTTTTGGCATTCGTAATTCGATAAATTATTTTCTTTTCGATTCGACGGGAAAAATGAATATTTATTATTGAAAAAATTACTTGAATTTTAGAGCGCGATTTTGAAATTCTTCCTGTTGCCGATGACAAAGGATATGATTTCTATTTTTTTAATAAATACATGTACAAAGAATCGACCGATGTTACATTCTACGCCATTTCTTAACGGAAACCATCTTTTTAAATATTTTTCTTCATTTATCATTTTGAACATTATATATATATATATATATATTCTTACTGAGGATTAAATAAAAAAAAACACTCCATAATTCTCAATTATACTCCAATTTGTTATAAAAGGCTGAAATAATTATGCCTGCTGTGTAGAAATTTATGACATTGCTGAAAGTAAGCAAATTAAATGAAATTCTGTAAAATATCATAGCTATGAGTCTATCATCAATTTTCTAATTATTTTTGTATCACTATTTGTTTAATATATTTTCTTAAAACAAAATCTTATTTTGTTTAATAAACAATCAAATGTAATTGCCAATTGTACTGTAGTACTTTTTTGCACTCCCGACTATGGAAATAGATTCCAAATATTTGCTTCCCTGATAGCTACAATTGCCAAATTTTGAATGCAACGACAGTTACCATCTTTTATCACCTTGGTTTTTCTTTTATCCTTTCTCCGAACATGTTCTCCTTTTTTTTCCGTCCTTCTCTAATGTAACCCCATGCGCACCATTGGTTGTACGGCCTTGCTTGGGATGAAACGACTATAAAAAATAATTGAAATCAAATAATTAAAAAAAGTAAATACGGACATGAGAATGCAGTGTATAAAATATGTATAAAACGGCTGTAACATTATCCTCCATTTAGAACGATAGATGGGAGATAAATTAATGTTCATCATGTTTTGAAAACGCCATAAAACTTAATAAATTAGGTTTAATCATTTTTGGCATTGCCTTTAAATTTACATTATTTACAATAATATTACTGCTGTCCTCGGCTTTATTTTCATGTTTATAACGTTTCGATTGTTTGCACATTAACCTTCCTCAGGTATTATAGATTTCACAACGAACACTATATTAGTTTTTCCAGTGATCGATATAAAGTGTTATTTTCAAAATTCCTAGCACCTGAAGAATGCCTTGGCGGAAAATAGCCAAAACTTTGTAAACATGATAATAAGTACAACAATCCAAATAGGGCAAATAATGTAAATACTACCTCATCTCAGAATAATAGACAAAAACTTCTAAACTATCGTATTATTTCTGAAACATTTGTGGAAATATTTTCCGTAGGTAACTTTCGGGGTGAAAGGTACCTACACATTTCCAAATATACTGAGTACTTGTATTTATAGCATGTTCAATCTGTTTTTAGAGTTATATAATTGGCTTCTTGATAGATGTTCGTTTACTAAATATCAACCTCTTTGGTGTATTTAAATATCTATTTGTAATTTTACGCTTTCAACTTCTTATTTTGTACAAAATTTGATATTTCCAAGTTCAACCTATGTTTTTTAAGTTGTATGATTTCTAGATGATAAATTTCATCATTGTTATTTTTAAATACATATTTTTGTTAATTTAACTATAAAAATGTAGTTATATTCTTTTTTAGTATTGTACTGAATGTTATTATACTATAAAAATGTAATGGGGATAATTTTATTTTCAAAATGTACTACTGATTTTTGTTTGGTCGTTCACTATTTGACCATATTCTGCAGCAGAACAAATGCTACCACCCCTGAACACTGTGGATCTGGAAGCAACAATGATTCATTGAGAGGCTTAGAAACACTTTGGTTCAAAGTTCCTCAGGTGTCCTATGTAGTTTATCGTCGTACCGAGGACAATACATTCACATTATAAATACTCGCTAAGTTGAATTTTGCAGTAAAAAGTAAAGCAATATCAACCATGAATATAATGAGAATTTGTCTTTTTTTATTAATAAAAAGTATCAAAACCTAGAAAATATTTTGTTGATATTCTGTATATGAATAATTTAATAAAATATTTTATTTTAAACTTGAGGGGAAGAGATTTACCTTCAATATTTATTTAAAAATGCTTTTGATTTTAGTGTGATTGTGAAATCCATACACTTTCTTTTCTTGCCAACGGACAAAGATACGTTGGAAAAATAAAAAATATAAAAATGCAAAAGTTTTTTTAAAATTTTTCTTCAATTTCTCAAATCTTCAGTTAATATTGTACAGAAATTCAAAAGGAAATGATTCACTTCTCTGACTGAAATCAATTACAAGTACCAATTCTTTAATTTTTTTTATCAATTTTCATTTTTTTTATTGTAGGAACACATTTTCGATTTATTTTAAAATGTGAATAAAATACTTCCTTGTACGCAAATGATATTTTAAGACATAAAATAGATAAGAAAGTCAAAATAAAAGTTATGAATTAAACTCCAATATCAAATTTAAATATGTTTAAAAAGTGAAGCTATCAATTCTATTAATTTTAATAAAAAGCTATAGAAAATATCTTCTTAACATACCGGTTATATGATATTAAATATTTATATGATATTAAAATGTATATTTAAACAGATGTAACAAAAGTGAGGAAGGAGACAAGGAAAGGGGTTTCTAAACCTACCTTATTCTGCACTATCAGAGAAAGAAGATGAAAGTAAGAATTAAAGTCCAGATGAGTAAAAAAAAACAATATTAGCCGAAAGGGATAAATATGATATGCTATGACAAAATAGAGGAAAGAAAGGCCATCATGGACTTTCAGTTTTCCCTATCCCTTGTCGCAGTTAATATTTTTCCTCTTAGTAACTATCCCAAATCTCGTCCCACCATCCACTTGCTCAAGCCCAACAAGTATGTCTCGCGTTGTTTTACCGTGTCTCATTTTATCTCTATTCGCCTCGTGAATATTACATTGACTCATTAGGTGTCCTGGAAAGCTCAGTTGTCTTTTCCTGATACTTAGTATAAGTTTCCGTTTGTTTGTATTCTCTCGAATATCTTTGCGTTGTTCACATTTTTGGTTTATAGTATCCTCCCCAACCTTTTGTAGAACCATATTTTTGGTACTATGAGTCTCTCCTTCATCTTTGAAGAGATCGTCTAGCATTCACTGCCATACAAAACAAAAAAGAATAAAATACACTTTTGTTGTAAAATAACAAGCAATTCATTTTTAAACAAATTATCATAATTTCCAGTTCTCATTATTAGCCATTTTTGTTATTGTCAATTTATCATAAATTCAGTTTCTTGTTAAACTTTTTTCACTTCTTTTTTACGTGACAGAAACTATAGTTTTCCTGGGTCGAGTGGACATATTGTTTTGTTTTTTTATTTTTATTGTTTTCCAAATTCCCGTTTTTATTATTTTTATTTTTTATTTTTTGCTCGTTCGATTAATTTGGATTCCTTCTATAAATTAGGCTGTACGACTTATTCTCTACTGTCATATTTTCTAATCTATAACCTTTTTCATACATAATATTCATTTCACATGTTAAACAGATTTTAAATATAAAACATTGCTTTTATTCCCCTTCTTTACTTGACTGTAAATAAACATTTTGAATATAAAATGTTATGACTTCATCATGTGTTTTTACTGCCAGAACCATAAAAGTGTTTACTAATGGAGTTTTTTAGCATTTTGTGTGAATTTAATTGAATACTAATTGAGCTATGGTCTGTGTGATGTAACGTAAGTCTTCCTGGTAGGCATGCAGTGGTATGTTCAATATAATTATTCATGAATATGGCTAGATCAGAAACGCTTTTTATTAAACTACATGAGATTTCATAGATTGTATTGGTTTTTGTAAATTGGATCTTGCAGATTAGTTATGGTTGATGATCAAATTATCTACTTTTATTTTTTCATTGTAGATAATTTAACTTTCTTGTCCTGATTGACTATGTTGTGTATTACTTTACAATGATTCTAACGATAAAAAACTGCTTATAGTTAATGCGCATCTTAAATTTTGATACAAAATGTTAATCATATTGTTATTCTTTTTATATTTATTGTTGATAATACTTAACTTAAAGCGAAATAGTTTAACTAGAAAGAAATAGTTTAATTCGCTGATCTACGAGATACTTGTGAAAACATTGAAACACACATTTAAATATTTAAACATATTTTATAATTATGTTGCTATCTGCAACGTACTTATAGAAAATACTAGAATGATAGCCCAATATACAAGTACAAAAAAATAAAATTAATAACACTAATATAAAAAAGTTAAAGTAAAACTAAATTACATTAACAATGAGCATGATTACAATGTACTGACCGTGTATGGAAAAGGATCCAATCGTTCTACAGGCATGCATAAAAAATTCCAGACATTCACTTAAAATTAAAAATAAAATCATCTTTTAAAATGTCTAATTGAAAAACTTAAATATATAGACCTTTCGATCATATTTACAAATTTTATATTCAGAAATACGAATGCAAGAACAATTGAATAAAACTCTTAATTGCAGTACCTTGTCAGTCATTACAACGAAACTTATATATATATATAGTAACTTAAGAAAACATTTTAGCCAGAAATATAAATTATATCCAATTTTCAAATTTAATTACGTAATCATAACTAAGCTATAATAAAATATTTGAAACTATTATGGAGTAGGTTATTTGTAGCTTATTTCAGTAATTATATTCGGACTTTCATGGATTTTATCAAGTTAACACCAATCCTCTGATTCATATTTTGCTACTTCTTTAGCAATGATAGTTTAAGGATTGCCAAGGACACGATGTTGGTTGCACGCTCTCGAAGATTTCGGTCAGGGTGCTTCCAAACGTGTTTACTGAATTCATGTCACTACTTCAGCTACCCATAGCATTAACTTGATTCATTGTGATTTCTTCCGAGCATTGCTATTCTGCTCATAAAACATTGTATGCCGTCTTCTGGAAGAATGTACACATTTTTGCCAAAACTGATTCGTTTTAAATGGTGATAGTAGTCATTTCTCTAATATCTGACAGTATATTATACAACTCAATCAAAATTCAACAAGAAACAGCTCATATTTTCCTTCAAACAAGACAGCGCCCCACTCTACTACTTCAATTCCTCCATGTTCACCTGCAGACATTCAGTGTTCTAAGACTTATTCTGATTTCTCCAAAAATAAACCTGTCTCGTATTGGAATATTAGTACCGAAATTCGTAATCTTTGCTCCCGAATTCACTCGCCCAGTCGATACACCTGTTCTTGTTAACCTCTGAAATAAAGATCTACTTTCTTGCAACTCATGTTTGATAGCCTAGATCTTTCTGAATCTTTCTTACCGCATATGGCAATATTTCCATGCTGACGAGCGTTTCTGCTGAATTTCCTCTTTAGTGCACTTTTTGTTTGCTCAGACACGATGCTTGGCCTTCCTGAACGTTATTCATTTATTTTCTGGAAAATATTATTAACTAATTGATGATGATTAACCTGGAAAAAAACTCTATTTGCCTCTGATGCCATCCTATTATCTGCCCTCGTTGAAATTCGCCAATTTCTTTACTTTCACAAACTTTCATTGCAAATATAAGCACATTATCGTTCATTGATTAGAGTAGGTTCATACTGACACAGAATTGTTTATAAAACAGACGAGAGCTTATTACACAAGCCAAAACTGCAGTAATAATGGATGATAAGATAATTATCATAGCACAACTTCATTTAAATATATATATAAGTGTGTGTGTGAGAGATAAAGACAATAGTTAGAAAACGTATCTTCTTCTACCGGGGTTTTAATAGTTATATATCATCAGGCAGTATGTAATATTAGATGTTCTATGCCAGGGATACTCTTATAGGCATAAACATGTCATTTGTCAAGTGGAGAAATGAAAACTTATAGAGTGAGAAAAAGATATATTTTATATTACTCAGGTTCATAGCTCCCTAAAAAGTGTTTTATTCTATGTTTGCATGTCATCATAAACTTTGATCTTTAGTTAAGCATATTATGGTATTCATCGTATAACAGCCATGTTTGGACTAATTTACATATCTTATTGGCGACATTTTCTACAGAAGGATGCTGCAGATATTATCGATCAAGCATGTGAGCAATGATGAGGTTTTAGAATGGAAAGAAAAGAAAATTAATACTGAGCATCAGGAAAAACAGCTGAAGAGGCTGGGACATGTGATGTGGGAGGAAGGCTTAGAGAATCTGCTACTCAAAGAAAAGGTAGAGGGAAAGAGAGACAATGGAAAGCAGTGGATAACTTATTTGACGGGCCTTTGCAAGTGAATAGCCGAGCAGGGTTTGGGTGGAGTAACAGGACAAAGCGTGATAAGACATATCAGGGATAGGGAGACGTGGAGAAATATGATCATCTACGTCCTGAGGGTACATGGCACATAGAAGAAGAAGGTTTATGGCATTAGATGCAACACGTTATATTTCACCACATCACATTTCACAATGTTATTTCTGTTATTTTTCCTTTATTTTTCATATATAACTAGTATGATTTATATTTTTTTAATCTTGGAAGTTTTAATGAATATTTGTAATGATAGTACCGGTTTTAAAACGTTTTTCCGTTGAACTAATATACGCTTTTTCATGGCCATTTATAGGCATTAACCTAGCTCTACACAAAATACTTTCTACTAGTAAATTACATTCCGCAGCAATTTAAAAAAAATTCAGCGTTTTTAATTAATTTAGACAGTTTTGATAAATATTACTTTTTGAGAAATTTTTGCTATATATATATATATATATTTGAATATTTTCCATTTTTAAATGAGTTATTACACGACCTAGGTTTCTAGCATGTGGTGTCTTCAGGCGATTTGCAGTAACTGATATTTAACGTTTTTTAAAACGCTCAGGTAACGGGGATTTATTTTTGTGGCGCAATTTTAATTATTAGAAAAAGTTATATTGTTTTCATTCATGTTTGCATGACCTAAATAAAAACACCGTCAAAACCAGTTATTGCAAATCGCCTAAAAACATCACATGGTAGAAACCTAGGTCGCGTAATATCTCGTTTACAAATGAAATATAATAAGTAGAAAAGTATAATAAGAAAATCGGAGATGAGTATTCATAAATTTTATAATTTCTTTATTGTAATTTCTTAGTCCTTCCTATTTAAATTTTACGCGCATTTTCCCAAAATTGCAGGTAACAAGACTACAGTTGACCTATAAATTAAATTTCATTTTTTAGTGTAATATTAAGTAATACATCCAGTTGCAGTTTTCGGAAATCAATGATTTTGTGTCAGTAATCAATTAATATTTTCAATTTAATAATTCTTTATCAATTTTCACATTTTTCTTTCTCATTTCTCCATTCATTTTAAATAAATGTGGCATTTATCATTTATTATTTGTTTTTATCATTGACTTCCGCGCAGAATATGAACACTGAATTCTGTAGAAAAATAATATTGAGTTCTATACAAAAATTATAATTGATTTCAATACAAAATTTAACACAATTTTCTGTACACATATTTAGCCTGATTTATGCACAAAGAACTAACATAAAAAATATTGCAGACGTTCCTTCTCCTTTAAATTAAAAAAAAATATTTCTTTTTCATATTTTGCAGATAATAAATGTAACGATTAGTTAACTGGAATTTCTAATAATTTCTAATAATCCATTTTGCTTAAAATGTGGCGAAAATAGCGTTTATTTACATTCGTTAGCGCGTGAGCGATCTTTAATAATTGATCAAGAACAATAGTTTTCTATTCTCACAACTTTATTGCACTAGGAAAAAATTGAAAATTAATCATTTTAATATATTTCTTACAATCGAATAGAATAAAATACTTATTCAAAACCTATTAGTTTTGGGGGGTTAAAGTATCCTTAAACATAAACAATGGTAGTTTCAGTAATCTAGTTGTTATGTATTTAAACTAGTTTTAGCCTTTTGTCAAAGTAGCAGAGAGAAATCAGTTGTTGATGACTGTTCATAGGATATTTATCTTAAAATGGAAGAAACGACTGGAATGAGATTTATAATTTATAAACCCATGATCTGGTTAGAGTTCAAATTAGATTTAGACAATGAGATATAATCTATTTGTTAGATATACGCGTTCTTTCTGTTTTCCTACATATTATTTATTTGTGATTCCTAATTTATCTTTTCCACACCTGAAACTCTTTGTAACTGGAATGGTTTCATTAGTATCATAGGAATTTTGTGCTGGAACATCAAAATGTACTGCTTGAAAGTATCAGGCAAGCGATCAGTCAGTCAGTTAAGTGCCATACGTGATACACGCTTAGGCGATCATGTCTCGAAAGAGACATGACTGACTGAGCAGAAGATTATCCCGTAGTAGATTGACATTGCTTTCTGCGGTAGACTGGTTGCCGACCAAGGCTATAGAACCCAATCTGTCCTGCTATTTAACCCATAACTTGAAGGAAGAGACGGATTAATACCTTTCCCAAGGGTATTTGCGCATAAGTGAATACAATGGATTTAACTGGAATTCGAACTCGGCTCCCCGGCTTCTCGTTCCGAGCAGATATCCACTGTACCACAAAGCAAATGTATTAAATGTCGACAATTTAGGCCTGTGAAAAACTATGCGGAAAAATAACAGAAATTTCGCCAGTATGAGAGAAAAAGTACAAAAAAGTGTTAGTTAACATGAGACATGAAAAAGAAAAGTTCTGTGATACTGCCAAGTCTCAGATAGAACCCCGTGAGTTAAACTGAAAAAATAATCTTTTTAACATTTATAATAGTTTACGCACCGTCAGCGAATATTACAGATGAAGAAATTTACAACTCGTTGGACAAAATTACCTCACTATATAAATAACAAGAAATCCTTATCATCATGAAGGACGTGAAAATTGGTAAAGTATGACAAGGTGAAATAGTAGACAATTTAGGATTAGGGATCTAAAAATATCTTGAAAAAGATGGGTGCAATGATGCACATCCAATGATAAAATAATAACAAACACCTGATACCAGTAGCAATCAGACACCCATAGACATGTAGTCTCCTTGATGGACATATCTTCACCTTAGTGACACGACTGATAGTTGGCTGACACCAACAATATCTGCGATCTCTCTGTAAGACTTGCCATTATGTTCGGGTAGCGTTACAATTTTCTTACGTTTTCTTGAAGTAACGTCCATCGCAGACAATGGCCGCAAGACAAGTAATCCACAGTCGAGACTACAGTGTCTGGGCGTGATAAAATCTGATGTTATCACTGATGGCGGAATATTTTTCAAGACCCAAAAACTCATCATAGCCGCCAAAATAGATTCATATTACTGCAAAATAATGTAATCTTAGGAAAAAAAGGAATCGATGACGCCCTATACTCCAATAGATATAAAACCGGTTGTATGGTGCATGAAATAGAACTGAAGCAATAGTTTGAATGAATGTGCACATGGGTATATATAGTCATCCGCAGACAGATCTGTTTCGCTGTATCACAGCTCATCAGTACGGTTAGACTGCGACTGCTTTTAACCCAGGATTGAAATCCGACGGAACTGGCATCAGTCGGCGATTTTACCTCTAGGCTATGGGAGATCGGTAGAAGTAGGCAGATGTTTAGTATTATATATATATATATATATATATATATATATATATATATATATATATATATATATATATATATTCGATGACAGTTATCGTTGTATATCAAAGTTTTATATCAACACAAGGTAAAATCATCTAGATGTATATGTCTTTATGTTAACGTCACCGTAACCCCTCTGAAGATGGCTCATCGTACCCGATAAGCTTTAAACCAGCAATAAGAAAAAATATCCAAAAGTTGGACAATTTTTATTTTTCAGCTGAAATTAAAGGCAGATATGCTATGTTTAAACCGGCTCATGATTAAATATAATAGACATTAGTTGTCTTTTATATTTAACAGTATAGGTTTATAAAATTTTCTGCTGCCCTGATAAACTATATATATATATATATATATATATATATATATATATATATACCTCTGTGTGTATACAAGTTCAAATTCATACATATAAAACTATACCTGTAAAATGAAAATGTTCTTTGTTTAAATCCTCATGGTTTATTTTATTCTGATATTTCCTTTTCATGGGATTACAATTTTAATTCCGTTTATAAAAACCAAAATATTATAAGTAAAGATTTTTCTATGAAAATATATTTGTATATTTTTACTAAAAATGTATACTTTTATAATTTTTTCACCCCATTTCAATGGTTAACTTATTTGCCAATTGTTGGGACCCTAACAGATACTACCACCCCATGTAATATTGCAGATGAGCAAAACAGCGTTCCTCAAATGTTTCCGATATCAGGTTTTTCTACCGAATGTAGTTTGTCGTGATACTCAAGACAGAAAAGAACAATATGAGTGAAAAAAAGGAAAAACTTATCAAAGCCAATGTGTTTCGTCTTCTTATGGTACAAATGTTTATGTAGGATAACCTTTCTTTGTCTCTCTCCCTATATTGAGAAACCTCGTGAAGTGTAATGGTAAGCAAGCTTTTCTTGGTACAACCTATTACAACTATGTAGTTAGTTCGATCCTTACTGGGTCCCCCACGCTTTTGA
This sequence comes from Ascarosepion bandense, assembly GCA_037127315.1. NCBI lineage: Eukaryota > Metazoa > Mollusca > Cephalopoda > Sepiida > Sepiidae > Ascarosepion > Ascarosepion bandense. The sequence continues at coordinate 8,859,445 of JBBBDQ010000222.1, read as the reverse complement.
CCTTTAGTCTCATCTAAGCGTGGAGTAGAAAAACTCCTCTCACATACACACACACACACATCCTCTCTCTCTCTCTCTATATATATATATATATATATATATATATATATATATATATATATATATATATATATAAGTTGCTTCACTCAGATTGGTCCACAGTACATATACAATAATACCTTCCTGATTAAAGGGGCCACGCTCGTTTTCAGACATTTAAACCATTCATTTAAGAACCATCACATCACCTGAAAGGACAGAAAGGTGTTGAAACAAAATGGCTTCTTTTGTAGTGATATTGTAGCATATCCATGTTATAATTTATGAATATTATATATATATATATATATATATATATATATATATATATATATATATATTATATTTTAGAACATGTACCAAGTACGTGTCTACAATCTGCTACAAAATTTTACATTATGTTTCGGCATTGAATGAAAAATGTCTCAACAGGTAGTAAATAATGATGGAAAATTAGAAATCCCATCCTTTAAATTTCGGAAATATTTTCGTATGAGCTAAGAGGATATTACAAAAGAGTGGGGGAAAGAAAGAGGGTAGAATAGATGAAAATGCAGAAAGACAATTTAAAAAAGGGAAAGAAAAAGAAAAGTGACAGATACAGAGGAATTAAAAAAAAAGAGGAAAACAAGAGAGAAAGGACTGAGGTGAAAGAGCCAATGAAAATGGATAAGAGAGAGACATTTTAATTTTAGGCTGGAAGTAAACTGTAGACAGAGACAGATATCGTTAACTAGTCTTAAAAAAGAAAAATGTTCAAAGAGAATAAAGTGGTGGGGAGACAACAGAAGCGTCAAAGAAATCAAAAAATATTTCCTTACTTTATTAATTCTGTGCATTTTCTCACTTTTCTTCTTTGTTAATCCCAGACTTCACGTGATCATTGTATGTATCTGTCTATATTTTTCTTTCTACCTAAATTTTGGTTTCCCTTTCTCTCTTAGCCGTTTCCATTGACTCTTTGCTCTCGGTTCTTGTTTTTCACTTTGCTTTTTATTTTCGTCTGTCTTTCTCTTTCTACTTTCTTTCTCATTTGTTTGAGTTCTCGTTTTGCTTTGACATCATTTCTATCCTCTATCTATTTTTCTCCTCTTTTTTAATATTCTCTTAGGTCTTACGAAAAGATTTCCCAAAAACAAAATAATTTTTTAAAAATTTTCTTTTTAAATTAGCGTTTATTACAATCATTATTAATTAACTGATGAGATATTTTCTGACATTGTCGAAACAAAATGTACAAATTTGTAATACATATTCAAAATATAATTTATAACAAATATTCATTTTTCTTTTTTTATATAGAGCATTGTTTTGAATTAATGTTTGGAACGTTGCAAGTGTTTTATTCATTCCTTATTCATCTGGATATATATATATATATATATATATATATATATATATAGATAGATAGATAGATAGATAGATAGATAGATAGATAGATAGATAGAAAAAGAGATTCAGGAAAATTATTTTATGTAGAGTTAAAAGAATTATGGTACTGAGGTAGAGTATTCTATTTCTACTAATCATGGCACTTCCTGCTGTGTCAGTATCATTTATCTCACTTTAGAAAAGGTTTTTTCAACTGCACTGTAGCCAGATCTTGAACTCAAAATTACTTTTCGTCAGATCCCTGTATAAAACTAATTTTTTATCCACTGGTTGATATGACATATATTAATTTGGGGAGATTCATAAATTTAATGTTTCAGTATCATTTTTTAACAGAGCTCAGAGTAAATTTTTATAGTTTGTAATAATTTTTCTCTATTACTCCGTGCGAATAAAAGTTATTTTCCAAATTCACATCACCTGAAGAAGTTCGTGAATGCGTCAACAAAAATGTGGGCAACAGTCCGAACAATGTAAATAGTTAAAAAAATTACAATGCTTCCTCTCAAAAAATACACAGATCATGAATAAGGCCAGGACAACAGCTGAAACATTATGCATATGACAATAAAGATTAAAACAACAGTCGGAACAATGCAAATAGTGTAAAAAATTACAATACTTCATCTCAGAAATATAGACAGATCATGAAAAAGGCTAAAACGTACAACAGTTGAAATATGAATATGGCAATAAAGATGAGGGCAGCAGTCTGAACAATGCAAATAGTGTAAAAAATTTACAATACGCTATCTCAAAATATAGACAAATGTTAAAAGACAATATTATATTAGATAAATCAAGTCATGCTTCTACAAAAATTAACATTTGCTATACAGTCACTTGCCGATTTCATTTTGAGACACGAAACCAAAAATTTTACAACCCCTGGCGTGCCACTCTACGTTGGCGCGTAGGTCGTAGTTTATACTGGCATGATCTATCTATCTATCTATCTACCTACCTACCTACCTATCTATCTATCTATCTATCTATATATATATATATATATATATATATATATACAGATTGTGTTGCTTTCATCAGATATTATTTGTATTCTGTTAATTAACATTTTAATTCACAACCAGCAACTAAATTCCCTTTTTCAGACACTCTTTTTTGAAGGGTCAGAATCTCATCACTGATGATGAAGAATGTTAAAGCGATAAACATATGATGTTACATAATAATACAATACTGAGAATATAATAAGCTGAACTCTGAAATAAAGGGAAAGTTTTAGAGCAAATGGAAACAAAATAGACACTTAAAAAATAGTTGACATTTCTAGTTCTCGTTATGAAAACAGAAGGATTATAAAATCTGACACTCATAGAATGTATTGAATATAAACGGATGAGGGAAACAGAGCATAAGATATTTAACGAGCATGTATAAAGGGATGGCATAATAGGGATTTGGGAGATTTAGCAAAAAGACAAAAAGGACTATGAGCTACAAAGTAAAAGAATTAGAGAGAGCAATGATCCCCTCTTTACTGAATGATCACATGATATAGACGGTGACATACGTCACTCTTTTACTAAGTTTAGACGTTATAGATTCCTCCAGATGTTACGCCTTTCTGCTATTAGATTTAATTTTTGTTTTCTTATACGATCTCATTAAAAGCTAAAAATAATATTTCGAATATACGTGAATTTTCATCCCCAGAACATTGGTATTAGTGAACGGACTCCGACTGCGTGGTCTCCCTATCACTACATTATTGACCTTTTTAAATCTTGTGTTAACCGCTATTTTCATAATATGCACATTGCCCCTCTTAGCTTGCTTTAAAATTATTTAGTAATCCTCTTAAATTTACAGCTGATATTACTTTTCTCTTCAGTATCTTGAGTGGCTCTTGGGTAAAGTTTATGATGAAATTTAGTGAAAACAAAGAAAAACAAAAACTTACGTTTCATTTGCTAATGTTCATATTCAGTACTTGCAATTGACAAAGGATAGAAGAAAATCTTTGGAGGCAGGACATTAACGGAAACATATTTAATTTCCTTTTTTCCAAAGTATCTTCTTTTTTCTAACATTAATTTTCAAATATCAGTCAGAGAAAGCATAATATTCAATGTTGAGTTTATCTTGGTTTGTTGAACTGTCATATTCAAGTATAGAAAATCAACAAAGTGACAACACAGTAAAAAAATAACAAACAAAACTGATAAAAAATGCGAACTAAAGTGTCAAAAAGAATCTCTGTCAATGCGTACACGATACAACTAAACGTAACCAATTGAATAGTGATTATTCTAAAATTCTCTGATCAAATTTATCTCGACAAAATGTGAACCGCCCTGTCCGCTGGGGCTTCAAAATACGCCGGCTGCACCACTTGAATATGGCGATAAATTACACCCGGCTTCTGGGTTTAAGGATCAACTGCATCCGGCAGCATGGCCTCTAATTTTGATCTTTTGAGGTGCATGGAACCAACTCTTAATTACTATTGTTCTCATGTTTACCCGGAGTAGAGGGTGGTAAAACTTGTTAAGGTCTCAGTTATGGTCAAATAGTTAACAACACGGTTAATTTTAATAGTTAACTAGGATGTGTTTTTGGGTGCAGTGGTTATCGGCTCTAAACGAGAAATTGGAGAACTGAATTCGAATTACTTTTGAATTCGCTGTATTTACTTCCTCACAAATACCCTTAAGAAATGTATTAATCCGTCTCTTATCCCTCAATAGTAGGACAGATTGGATTCTCTAACCTTAGTTAGAAACCAGTGCACCGCCATAAGCAATTGTAATCTAATAATTATGTCCGGTCAGTCATGTCTCGAAAAAACATAATCATCTAAGCGTGTATCACATTTAACTGAGTTAACCCTCAAACTAGGGTCAAAACACTATGGCAGTTTAAAAATAGATTTTTATAGAGAATATTCCAGGAATATTTTTAGAGAATAAATATTACCAAAAATACCTTTTTGAAGAAAAAGAATATTACTAGCAATATATTTTAAAGACAAAATATTAAGAAAAATATATTTGTGAAAAAAAATAACAGCTATATATTTTTTTAATAAAAAAGATACTAGTAATATATTTGGCAAAATCACTCTTAAGCAAATGAAACATGATCTACAAACTGCTCTTTTTTACAAAGAATACATTTTGTATTCTAACAAATCTACTGTAACAATCTAGTCGGCATTAAATGACATATTGAGATTGATAAGCCGTAAAACGAAACAAATCGAACCAAACCGAACCAAAATCTGAATTTTTATCAAAATTATTCCAATCTTACTACTTGCATTATGTACATTCAAACATTTGTTCTCATTTCTGTTACATTTATTCACGATGTTTCGACCATTCTATTCTCCGGCCTTCTTCAGGTGCTTGGAATTTTGAAACGAAAGCTTTTTTCAAACATTGGGGTATATTGTTTCCGATCTATGTCACTTCCAGATATCTTAGTTATCACTCTTTAACTCAGCATTCTAAGCTGTTTGTTCACTATCGCTGTAGCCAGGTATTGAACTCACAACTCTTTGCGTCAAGTCAACCGGAAATAACTAACACTTATCTATTGGACAATATGTTGAAATTTCGTAGATATGAATATGGCAATAAAGATGAGGATAACAGTCCGAATAATGTAAATAATGCAAAATATTTCTTTATTTCTGAAGTATAGTCAAATAATTTCTATTTGCTTACAACACTTGTAGCAGGCTTACGCCCATATCACATTGAAAAACCTATTCCTGAACAATGCCCGAAATTAAGAAATGCCAAGCCTGGTCAAAACCTAGATAGATGATAATTAGAAATAACAGGTACTGTACGATTTGTTATGTCGCTTAATTGATTCTGCTCGAAATTATTCATCGGAGAGCCGATCTCAAATTTTAGTTGGATTTGTTATATACACATACCCGCACATACCAACGAGAAACTGTTCCATCAAGTATATGTTAAGTAGCAAGACCACTAAAACTATTATCTGAAAATAAATATTATATTATAAAACTATTTTCTAGCATTAAATAACCTGTAAATCTTTCATGTCGAAGAAAACAAATAAATAGATAACAAGATTCAAAACATGAAAAAGTGAAATACTAGAGGCCAATTCAACGCCTTATATCCCTCGAAACACAATCTGTTCATTTGTAACAAGACTGTAACTTGCATTTATACAGCGCATGTCATATGTTAGAACAATATTATGTAGGAATTGAAGGGATGCGGATTTATTGTTATTTATATTAGTGCGTTGTGGCGCAGTGGATATCAGCTCGGAAAGTGAAATCGAGAAGCCGAGTTCGAATTCCTGTTAAATTCTTTGGATTCACTTTCGTGCAAATGAGAAATGTATTAATCCGTCTCTTCCTTACAGTTATAGGTTAAATAACAGAACAGATGATGTTCTATATCCTTGGATGACAACTAATCTACCGCAGAAGGTAATGGCAACCTACTGTGGGATAATCTTCTGCCCAGTCATTTATGTCTCTTTCGAGGCATAAATGCCCAAGCGTATATCACGTATGGCACTTAACTGACTGATATCATTTTCACTTGGAATAATGTTCTCATTTTTTGTTGCTATCAGAACATTTCAGAAGTTGGGCTCTTCCTCATTATTCATGTGTCTCTCGGTCCGATCAAAATTCAGAGAATTTCTAACTCAACACTTTATTCAAGCTACAGTGTCGAGTATTATTTCGTCGTATTTTTTACACTATTTCACTTATTTCTACTCGAAGTAGTTCTGCAATACCCGACCCGCGGGGGGAGTTAACGAAATAACGTTTTAGCTATCTAATAGGATATTTCCCTAGAAATACTCTATAGTCAAAACAATATAAGCAACTTTGTTTACAAATACAAAATGAAAAAAGACTTATTTCTAGCTTCTTTAATCAGAATCATTAAACGTTGTTTTCCTCTCATAGTCACTAAAAATGTATATGCCAATCGATTTTGTCTGTTCTCCACTGAGTGTAACTTTTAGTCGAAAAAAAAAAGACTTCGCAAATGTTCTAAATTTCATACACAAGAAAGAACAAATAAAACGGTTCAATTATTTATAACATTCGTTTTAAGACATTTGCCTCAAAGTTATTCGATTGTATATGTGGCATTTATGACATCGATCCAGCTTTTAAAGTGTTTCGTTGTAAATACATATTAAGGTCAAAATAGATATGTTTACCAAAACGATATCCTCTGAAATGGCATCTGGCAAGTTACAGTGAAACACTGAATTACTTTTAGCAGTTTTCGCATATGAACGGTTTATATTTTGACTCTTGGTATTTACACGATGTAGACAACAGAATGTAACGTAGCTTCCCTGAGAATTTCTATAAATATTTTCATGGTAATTGTTCTGATGATCTTTCCACATTTGGCAAATTGATTTTAAACGCATATATTAGATTGGCATAAAAGTGTCATCATTTTACAGTAGAAATTGCTGTAAGTTCTTGGGTAAAAGTTACTTTAATGCATTTATTGCTCATGGAGAAATTTTGCGTTTTCATGCTTTCCGGATAATTTTGATCTTCAAAATTTTAAACACAACATAAATTTTTATTTTCTGTTTTTTTTTATTTTTCTCTCATTAAAATAATATTTTCTTTCTCTCATTAACTCTCACACTCTTGGGTCTTAATGTCTTGTTTTAGGTGAAAAGATTAAAGAGTTGAAAAATACAATAAACTGCTGTATAATTTTCTATTTCTGCCCATGGTATTAGTTTATATCTGACAATGAGCAGAAAACAAGGCGTAGTAATCATTACCATTCGATACCCACGTATAGTTTTCCATTTATGGCCGTTCAATGGAAATAAAAGTGCCAAAATATTAGCTTAGTATAGGTGCGATGGGTAAACTGTTGTCTAAAGGACGCAAAACTAGAAATGACACTAACACCTCATTTTAAAAGATTTATTTACCAAAATTACACAAATATTTCTTGAAAAAGTTAAGGGTAAATTTATTCAAGATATTCGCCATTGGTTTGATATGAGGTATCCAGACTTTGGAAACTCTAGCAACACTTCTGGAATATATGCTCGTTTAAACTCTTCTCTGACAGGCAATATGGCTTCCGCTTTGCCATGTCCACGGCCGACTTGCTAACAACCGTAACGGAGTACATGCTCCAGGCCCTTGATGAGTCTGACGAGGCTCGGGCGGGTTCTCTGGACATCTCCAAGGCTTTCGACAGGGTTTGCCACTCTGGCCTCCTATGTAAGCTACGGGGTTACGGTATTACCGGTCGCCTGCTTGACCTAATCCAATGTTTTTTAAATAACCGCAAAAGGAAAGTCGTTTTGAATGGGCGTGCATATTCATCCTACAGCACGAATGCTGGTGTCCCACAGGGCTCTATCCTGGGCCCGACGCTCTTCCTTATTTTCATCAACGACCTCCCAGATGAGATCAAATCCCAAGTAGGCATCTACGCAGATGACACTACAATATAATCTCGCACCAGTAAGGAACCTGTCGTGGCGAACAGACATAATCTCACTGCTGACCTTGAACGAGATCTACACTCTGTGGTGAACTGGAGCAAGAAGTGGCTTGTCAACTTCAATGCGTCTAAGACCAAGCTATTGTCAACCATTACAGGCAACCTCTCCTGCCTCCCATAAGCATGAACCAAGCGATTCTCTCTGAGAGCAATACACTACGCCTCCTCGGCCTTACCATCTACTCAGACCTCAGATGGAACCACTATATTGAACTCATAGCTAAATCTACTGCTAAGAAGTTTGGGTCACTATGTCGATCCAGGATGTTTTTTCCGCCTGAATGCATCCTGCATATATACAAGTCAAGAATCCGTCCGTGCATGGAGTACTGCTGCAATTTATGGTCAGGCACCCCTGCCGTTCTCCTCAGTGTTCTCGACAGGCTCCAAACGAGAGTCTGTAATGTGATAGGTACTGATCTGCCGGCTCGACTGCAGTCTCTTTCCCGCCGTCGAAATGTGGCCTTCCTTTGTCTGTTCTATAAATACTTTCATGGCTTCTGCTCGGACGAACTTAAGTCACTGGTGCCTTCTCAACAGGTGTTTACTCGTGCAACCAGACTGGCAACTGGGTCCTACCCATTCACAGTCAGGTTAGCCAAATGCAGACGACAATTCTACTCCTGCAGCTTCCTCTCTAGCACTTCCCGCCTGTGGAAGTCGCTCCCATATTCTTGCTTTCCTGACGGCTACAACCTCCAGAAATTTAAATGCAAAGTCAATACTCATCTATTAACCACTGGACTCTAGCTCTCTCCCCACCCCCGAATATCCTTCCTTTTCTATGTATCTATCATCGCACCTGCATTCTCAGCTTTCTATTGCTCCTTTCTAACTAGTTTGTACTCCTCACTCTTTTCTAATTAATCTTTTTACAGTTATGTAGCATCCCCCTAAACAGTGGCATTTCTGCCTCGCTCGGGGTGAAATGATTGAAAAAAGTCAGTGAATACTTCTTAAATCCTTACATTCAATTAATTTTTGGTGTTACTAAGAGTTTTGTTGGTCTTTCGCTAAACTACGCCTGATACACAATTCAAGAGGATTGTTGTGTGTGAAGTTAGAGGCTGGATTTAAGGGGTAATGTGGTCGCAGAAAATGTCAGACATCCATGACTGATTTCTTCTGCTAGCGTAGCAGAGTCCTACTGCCATAAATAGTTTATTTTCCAGCAGCCACTCTCTTGATCCAAGGCAACGGTACTTCTTAAAGTGACTTGGTGTAGGCCTGCGTGTTTAGTTTGAGCCACTGTTGGAAGAAGGATGCAGGCATAATGTCGGAAATAATAGTGATCATTCCAAATGCCATGATTTTGACTGGATATATCATACAATTTCTCCATATTGTCCTTAGCCCTTACCCTTTTTCTCAACCAACTGACTCTACTGTACTCTGCAGCTGATAAAATCAGGAACAAACGAGGGGCATGGGTGAAATTAAAAATATAAATTAACCACACTCTACCAATCGCACCCTGTAAGTAAGTGAATGCGAAGTCGTGAAATAGAGAGCTTCTAGACATGGAAAACCAGAGAGTCCAAGACGATAAATTTACGTGCGTGCAAATTCACTTGAGAATGGTATGCATCCATCTTATCTCCCATCAGCTATTAATATATACCAAGACAAACTGGACTATATAACCTTGCGTGAATGTCAATATTGTAGTAATAAAATACTAAATTCTAACCGGCCTGGACTAGGGTGAAACCCGCCATTTTGGTTTGAGCAACACACGCATTGCTGCTGCGCAAATGTTGTGACCCTAGTTTTTTTCTGACTCGTGTGCGCAGTTAAATTCCTTGCATTCACTTACGCGCAAATACCCTTGGGAAAAGTATTAATCTGTCTCTTCCCTCCAGTTATGAGTTAAATAATAGGATAATGTTGGTTCTATAGCCTTGGCTGGCAACCAGTCTCCTGCAGAAACAATGGTAACCTACTGCGGGATAATACTCTGCCCAGTAAGTCATGTCTCTTTAGAGACATAATCGCCCAAATCGTGTATCACGTATAGCTGATTGTCATAAATATATGACTGAGTTATTTGATTCGAATTTTCTTCGGCTTACCAATGATTTGCATGTTAATGACTACCAGAAACTATTTTTACATTGCAAGAAATCTTTGGAGATAGGAATGGTTAGTTGATACAAGTTATGTAGATTCTTATCTTTCGTAAAGTGTGTGCATGTAGGTGAATGCATCGAACACTACTAGAATTAGAACTCAGTTCTCTTAATTTCAGTTCCGCTATAACTAGACTATCGACGCTTACAGCACCTGATATTCTCATGTGGTCACCAATCTACGTACTGACAAGCCTTGTAATTGTGTAACTTTGCTAATCGTAAATGAACCGGTGTTTCCGTCGCACGCCTCGATATATATAAGTATAATATTTGCGGAGTAAGTACAATAGTATGTAGCTTTTGATATATCAAGTTGACTGCATTTTTATTTTTCATTTATGTATCTGATATTTCTGCACATTTCTACGTACTTGATAATCAAGATTTCGGGCAATTCCTTCTTGTGTAAAGAATACAAAAGCTATGTTTTTAGTTTGGGTAAGAAAAGCATATACATATGCGCGTGGTGCTGTCAAGTATATCGGCTCGGAATGAGAACTCAGAGAGACGAGTATGTAAGCCATTTGCATTCAGTTACATAGAGATACCTATAGAAAAAGTATTAGTCTGTTCCTTCACTCCAGCTATGTGTTAAATAACAGGACAGACTGCGTTCTATAGTCTTAGCTGGCAACCAGTTAATGTAATGTCAACCTCCTGCGGGATAACCTTCTGCGCTTTCAGTTATGTCTTTTTTTAAATTTGATCGACCAAAATTTTATCATGTATGGCATTTAACTGACTGACCCTTGAGAAACATATGTATCAGTTTCTCCTCAGGTGTGGGTTGAATTGTCTACTGATGAATGTGTATATTCAATTTCTCTTGCAGTAATTCTGCATACCTTGAACTTTTCACAGTTGCTGGAGGTAAGAAACAGAGTTCAATTACTGTATATAATAGAAATCGTGTTTGGTTGGATGATTCATAGTAATGCTTTTTTTTAATCAAATCTTTTACCAGGGGATCATTTAATGTTTCTTTTAAAACAAAATGAACTGTTGCAGAATAGATTCTTATAAAATACAATTTTGTTTTATTCACTAGTTTTTCCGGTTTCATGTTCTGTAGAAAATGTCAGGTACTTTGAATTTACAGCTGCAGTTTACAAACCAGTGTGAAAGATGTCCGGACAAAACAAAAAATAAAAAGAAACTTTTGATGATGGTGTAGTAAATCGCATCATCAAATGGTCATCTTTGCAGTTCCTTTCTTAGAAGGATCAATATCTTTGTTTGTCGCAAAATGCCGATGAATTTTAGAAATTCTCAACGTTGAGTAGATTGTAAAAAACATATGTGTACGATGTTTTGTTGCAACATACTTTTACACATATATTTTATGTTTACTGTAGTCTTCATGGCAGGGTTTGCATTGAAGCAGTCGTCTTCGAATGACTGCTCTATAACTCTATAACACTGTCAGCTCTCTGCTTCCGAGCAGAGAGCACAAACCCAGTCGTGGTTCCGGCGAAGGGTAGAACCACGACTCGGTAAAAATAGACAGACATATTTTTGGCCCGGCTATATGGCCGGGAATACCCACATTAAAATGGCCATGTGTCACATCCGTCCTTGCGTGGGAAGGCTAGTAAATACAGCAGTAGAACTAGGAGGAAGATGCAATAGGCGTCGGTTGTAAGTAAGCGAATAAAAACTACGTGGTCCACAAGGGGAAGATAATAACTATTAGAAGTAAGACGTACGTAATTTTCACCTTTGGGAAAGTATGAATCCATTTAGAAATTCACAATATCAGTGTACACTGTTTTGTCACAAGCTAACACCTAATTTTATGTTGAGTGTAGCCTGCATCGAGTATAACAAGGACGAAGATACGATAGCCGTCGGCGATACGTAAGCGAATGAAAACACTCTGGTCCAAATAGGGATCATACTGACGTAGTCCAGCAAACTGCTTTCCTCCACAAAATATTAAAAGTAAGACTGTCGCAATTTTTGCCTTGGAAAAGCATGAATCCACCTTTACTCCTCTCCCCAGTTATGGATAAATAGCAGAAGAGATGGGGTTCTATATCCTTGTGTGGCAAACGGTCTAGAAAAAAGAAAACTCTGAATTCAAATCCTCGATGGATTTACTAGCAAGACATACTGGGTTCTATAGCTATAGATGGCAACCAGCCGATCACATAAAGAACTGACAATCTACTGCGAAAAACTCTTGAAGCGTTCTCTTCCAGTATGACTTTAAGCCAGGATAGGAGATTAGGATAAAAACAAAACAATTAGGCATCTACGCAGATGACACTACAATATACTCCCGCTCCAGTAATAAACCTGTCTTGGCGGACAGACATAATCTCGCTGCTGACCTTGAGCGGGATCTACACTCTGTGGTGAACTGGAGCAAGAAGTGGCTTTTCAACTTCAATTCATCTAAGACCAAGCTGTTGTCTGTCAACCATTACAGGCAACCTCTTCTGCCTCCCATAATCATGGACCAAGTGATTCTACCTGAGAGTAATACACTACGCTTCCTCGGACTTACCCTGTCCTCAGACCTCAAACAGAACCACTATTTTGAATCCATAGCAAAATCTACTGCTAAGAAGATTGGGTCATTATGTCGATCCAGGATGTTTTTTCCACCTGAATCCATCCTGCATGTATATAAGTCAGCCGTCCGTCCGTGCATGGAGTACTGCTGCCATTTATGGTCAGGCGCCCCTGCCGTTCTTCTCAGTGTTCTCGACAGGCTCCAAACGAGAGTCTGTAATGTGATAGGTACTGATCTGCCGGCTCGACTGCAGCCACTTCCCCATCGTCGAAATGTGGCCTCCCTTTGTCTGTTCTATAAATACATTCATGGCTTCTGCTCGGATGAGCTTAAGTCACTGATGCCTCCTCAACAGGTGTTTACTCGTGCAACCAGACTGGCAACTGGGTCCCACCCATTCACAGTCAGGTTAGCCAAATGCAGACGACAATTCTACTCCTTCAGCTTCTTCTCTCGCACTTCCCGCCTGTGGAACTCGCTCCCGTATTTTTACTTTCCTGACGGCTACAACCTCCAGAAATTTAAATGCAAAGTCAATACTCATTTATTAATCACCTGACTCTAGCTCTCTCCTCTCCCCTGTATAACCTTCCCTTTCTCTCCACCTATGTATCTGTCATCTCACCTGCTTTCTCAGCTTTCTGTTGTTCCTTCCTAACTAGTTTGTACTACTCACTTTTTTCTAATTAATCTTTTTACATTTATGTAACCCCTTGCACATCAGTGGCGTTTCCGCCTTGCTCGGGGTGATATGATTAAAAAAAATACCTCATATTGAGGCTCAGTTTACAACAAAATGAAGTCGGCGATTGATAATGAGATTCTATTTTTTAAACAAATAGTGAAATACATATGTATGGTTATATATAATTCTTTGAATGATATAATAATAAAGCTTTTCGATTAATAAAGCTATTCGATGCATGTTAGGCTTACGTTTATTTCAACCATTTTGGTCCTTTTAAATTCCGTTTTGCAAGATATTAGTTTACAGATCTTTTTTATTATTATTCTGTGCCATGAACCTTAAGGATGTAAACGATCATGGCTTTCCACATCTCCCTATTCCTGGTAGGTCTTAACACCCGTTTTCTTGTTACATCTCCCAAACCTGATCTTCCATTTATTTGCTTAAGCTCAACAAATATGTTACATGTTGCTTTTCTCTATCTCTTTTTCCCTCTAACTGATCTGAGGGAATCGGATTCTTCAAACCCTCATTCCTCATTTTATGTCCCAGAATCTTCAACTGTCTTTCCTTGATGTTAAATATCAGTTTCTTTTTCGTTTCTATACTCTCCAAAATTTACTTGTTGCTCACATCTTTGGTCCATGGTATCCTCAGCATTAGGTTGTATCTATTTTTCCTTCATCTTTGATTAGGTTGTCCAGCTTTTGCTGCCATATTGAAGGACAGACATCACATAACACTCCGGTATATTATTATTTCATTCCAATTAAATTTTCCTGTCTTTCAACATTCTATTCATCCTTTGGAATTTACCCTTGACCATAGCAATACGCCTTCATATGTCAGTGCCGCATATTCTCTTAGAACATTAATTGGAGTAGATAGACTAAACTATCGCCCGGTTCACACTGCACCCGCGTCGATTGAACAGGTGTAGAGGCTCATCCCTTGATCCCTGTTTAGGATGTGGTTTCCGGCTTTCTCTCTTCTGATCTTTTCACTTTTACGTAGCCCCCGGCACATCAGTGGCGTTATCGCATTGCTCGGGGTGATATGATTAAAGAAGAAAAAAAAACTATTCACGCATTTAAATATCTGAACCTACTTGATTTTAGTGTCCCAGGCCTGTAGTTGTCAATTTGTGTTCCTCTTTTTACTGATCATCATGCATTCAGTTTTATTGTAGTTCATATATATCCTGTCTCTCAGATTTTTTCGCTACCTTCTGTATCAGGTCATGTAATTTTCATTTCTGTGTCTGCTATCAAATCTGTATCATTATGCTTATTCAGATTGTGGGTGCCAATAACGAATTCTGGCACGGTTACTAGCTGTCATAATTGTCTCACTGTATACGCTGAATAGATTTGGGTAGAAGACACGCCCTTTTTCTATCTCTCTTTATCTACTGACCTCGTTTCCTATCCGTATGTTGGAGGGTTTACTCCCAGTACAAGTTTCCTGAATATTCTAATTTTTTTCCGGAATATGCCAAGGTTGCCGAGCATCTCTATCAAATCTTTATTGCGTACTTTATCGAATGCCTTTGCATAGTCTATGAAACAGGTATATGTCTTTCTGCATTTGCTTTGCCCTTTCTGATAATATTCCAAGCATAAAAATCACCTTTCTTGTTCTATTGCCCTTACTGAACTCGCACTATATTTGACCTGATTCTGCTGCGCAATCTATTCATGAAAATTATGATAATGAATTTTTTTATAACACTCATTAATCTGATCTCTCTCTCTCTCTCTCTCTCTCTCTCTCTCTCTCTCTCTCTCTCTTTTAAAGAAAAACAATCTTCTTCTATGTGCCTTGTCCCTTCAGGACGTAGGCGATCATGGCCTTCCACGTTTCCCTATCCCTAGTGGCTCTGACCAAGCCTTCTCCTGTTACACCATACAATCCTCGTTCCGTCATCCACCTGATTAGGTCCTTCAAATATGTTATCCGTTGCTTTCCCCTCTCTCTTTTTCCCCGCTATCTGTACGGTTAGTATCAGATTCTCCAAATCCTCCTTCCTTGCGTGTCCCAGTAACTTCAGCTGTCTCTTCCTGATGCTCAGTATTAATGTCCTTTTTGTTTCCATAATTTCCAAGACCTCATATTTGCTCACATGCTCGATACATGCTATTCGCAGTATCCTTCTGTAGAACAACATTTCAGTTGCTTCAAGTTATTCCTTCATCTTTGATGGTATTGTCCAATCACTTCCGCAAAATAACATTTGGCTCATCAGACTCTGAAGCAGCTGCTTTAGATTTTAAGTCAATATTCGCATATATATTAACCTGAATGCAAGCGAAATCTAACGATCAGAAGAAGAACGTAATCAATGACTATTAGATCCTGTTATTATCTATTCCTGTATGAAAATAAAAAATAAAAATTATCAAATTTCCGGCAGTCCAAAGTTCTGCTCTTTTCTGTAGGATCAAATTTCGAATAACAGTCCCAATTTTCCGTAGACATTTTAGATTTTGCAAGTCTGTTTTTTTATTATTTGTCTAGTCAATATTTCAAGGACGCACTCGCCAAGCGTGATATCTCCCGGATTTTTACATTTCGTTTTTCTTTTTACCCATACTTGTACTGTTGTATCCTACCTGACCTTTCACACCTACTGTTGCAGCCTTTTTTCTGGTTTTGTTTTTCTTTCCTGACTTTTTCGGCGTTTCCTTCCCGTTGTACTTCTATCAATTTTTCTCTTTTTTTTTTAATTTGCTTAATTTTCTTTTTACTTTCGGTTTTTGCTTTTGATTTTATCTTTACATCTTTCGCTTCTTTTTCTTTATTTTTTATTTTTATTTTTATTTTTTTTTTTTTTTGCTTTACTTTTTTGATTGCACTATTTTTGTTTACCTCTTTTTTCTCTTTTTCTTTCCTGATGTTTTGGTCCTTTTTCTTTTTTCGGTCTTAGATTATTTTTTTTTCTATTTCCCTGTTTCCCTGTTTTCTTTTTTTTTTTTACTTTTTTCTCTTCGGCCTTTACTTTTTACTTTATTTCTTTTTCTTTTCTTTTTTTTGCATTTATCTTTTTTCATTTTCATTTTATCTTTTCTTTTTTTTATTTTAATTTTTCCGGTTTCTTTTATGCCATTTTTGTTTTCTCATTCACTTTTAAGATTTTTGCTTAAATTCATTTGCTTTTTCATCTTTTTTTCTTTTTTGCTTTTTCACCTTCTTTTTTTTTGCATTTTTGCTTTTACGCTTTTTCTTGGACCATAACAGGTTCTACCATATTGTGTCAATGTAGACCTAAGAACAACTGCAATTAACAGGTATTTCTATGTTCCTCACGACCTCCTAATCAGAAACCTTGCTACCGGATGCAATTCACCATCATGCACAGAACTCAAAATTATTGAGAGATAATAATATTCAAAATGTAGGCCAGTTTTATTTACAAACCAAAATTTTTTAACCCGTTCTTATTGTTTGACGCTTTGTCTTGGTTAAAACACGTCGGCCCATTTATTTCCTTTTTTCCTTATTGATGTGAAACGATTCTAATTTCACTTTGTTATTATTGCATCATTCAGTAACACTAGACATGAATAACGATTGGGTATATGTAAACATCTCACATTTTATATTAAATAATGCATTGATCAGCAGTCAAGTACGCGAATATATTAGTTATTGTCTAACGTTTTAAATCAACGATATGTTCTTATTGTCTTTTCCTTCAGGAGGTGGCTGGGAAAATAACGAACGGGATATTTGCTGTCCATAGATCGCTTGTTATTCCTGTATTATCCGAGTTGTTAATTTACAGACGAATTGTCGCAATTTACACACCAGTTCATCATTTAACTTCTTCTCTCCTGTAAAACCGCCAAGACAGTTCCATGCATTTATATTGCATTACAAAGATCGGCCAGATGGCTCAATAATGTTCACTTATTTCGCTCGACTGCTTGACAAGATCTTTGACCGAAGTAATGTTTCCTACATTAAATCGACATTGTCTGCGCTCAATTGTCTGGTTATTAGACAGAAGATAGCTATAAGTGAGTGGGAAAGTGTATACATCTTAATATGTTTCCTGTTCGATGGTCTAAAGCAATTGGAATCAGTGCTTAGTCCTTTTATTAGTAAACTTACAACCTTTTGTTCAGATCTGATTTCCTCTTTCTAAGTCGAAATTTCTATAATATTGTAGTGAATGATGATGATGCATGTCTTTATATATATATATATATATATATATATATATATATATATATATAGAGAGAGAGAGAGAGAGAGAGAGATGGGTTTGTGAGCCTGGGTTTCACGCCCTTGCGATCGTCAGACAAACTGATTAATTTTTTTTAAAAAATGGCTAGATGTAGGGTTGCGTGTATTGGTCTATTTTGTGAAAGTGGTAGAATAATAGGGAGGAAAATTTCTCGTTTTGACAAATGGTGACATATATACACTCTTGTACATCCATTGACGTACGCAGACACACACACACACACACACGCGCGCGCGCGCCCGTCCACCGAGGCTCATATAAACATAACTATATGCGAACCGTATAGCGCGCTGGCATATATATATATATATATATGTGCCGCTGCGTACATGCATACGCATTTGATTGCCGCTGCGTACATACATATACATTTGATTTACTGTCATACATTTAAATATGGCCAACCAAAAGTTCATTCCAAGATCATCTTATCGCCTGGGATAGAAACACAACCTCCCTTAATAGCTAAGACTGTATATCTAACCACCTCACCCATGTTTTTTCCCCTGTCTTCCCAGCTTTCTTTTCGTCTGGATAAATCTAATACTCTGTTAATTCATTAACATTGAGTTCTCTTTGGTTCACAATCTCCTGTGGAATTGATCTTACAAAATGCCAATGATACTCTATATACACTTTAGGTGATTAAAATTCTGAACTGAACACTTTATTTTGTTTATTAAAGTGGACTGTTTTAGTTCAAGATGTCATGCCACTTCCGGGTACCTCGTTATTTTTTATCTCCCTTCATCTCATCCCTAAGTTTTTCTTTGCAAAACGTTGTGAGTTCAGTAACTATGAAGAGGTAGTGAACTCACAACTCTTTCGGTCAATTCACTCGATTCAAGCAACGCTTTTATTTACTGGGCTATGTTTTGTTGACGATATTATTGCATTAGTTTTTGGGACTCATAATTCTAATATCACTTAACCGATTTTCTCAGAAATAATATTACAATTTTTTGTTATTATTATTATTTTCTCTAGCCCTCTTTATAACTGCTCCTCATATTGCATTCATTTCTTGGTCGTATTAGGGACATTTTGAATCGTAGCATATGTGTTGGCTCCCTAAATTTTCATAATTTTCCAATAATGTTCTCAGTCTAATCCCAGATGGGGCGGCGTTCTGCCGTTTGGCGTTATGCGTGTTCAGCTGCGCCTGATATTTCTATTTCCCCTCGCGATACAGGTTTACAATGTTCCTGCAGTTTTATCTTTAGGGGCCGTTCTGTTTATCCTTTATATTTCTTACCACAGCTGCATGGGATTTCGTACACACAGTTCTTAATCATGTTTCCCTCTCCGGGAAGTCTAACTCAGAAAATCTCTGGTGAGCTTTATTTCTTCTGATCTTCTCTGCTATTTTCTCATTTTTTCTCCTTTTTACATTTTTTAATATTTATGTTTTTATAATTTCTTTACTACCATATTGTATGCGATATTATGTAGTTTTTTTCTCCTTCTAGATACGGATATATAGGTTTTATTTAGTATTTTCTTTAGAAATAAGCATTTTATTTTATTTCTTCTTGCGTCAATCACTTACTTTTCCGAGAAAAATACACCACACTATGATTTCATGTTTGCTACTTACACTTGATTGATCGACATGAAAAGTGTTTGCATTGAATTAAACATACATTTTTCTTTACTTCGATTAATATTTATCAATCATTACACTGGGGATCACATTGAATGATAAACCGGTGGATGATTTTAAGTACCTTAGTTTCGCTGAATACAAAATTCAACTCGGTTTGGGTCTATCAGGCTCTGATAATAGTCAAAACACAGATGTACACTTTTTCGGATTTCTCGAGTAAAGACGAAAAATAAGTCATCTGTTAAAATCTATTTTCAAGTTCAATGATGACAAGCAGTTCAAGAGTATTGATTGAATTGACTGATTATCTCAGGAAACGAGCCCATTTTATATATTTTGCTTGTGTTTCTAGCATATATTACAGTCAACAGAAACGCACGAAAAAACGCTAGCAATCTATGATATATTAAGTTTACATTGCTAATATTGAAATGAAATAAAAATTGAAAATTGAATATATTTCTTAAGATATTACATATGAGAGTATACATAATACAATAATATCGTAATAATATGTCTAAACACCCAGATAAAACATAATAGCATGTGTGACTGCAAAAAGACTTGGTGAGTACTGAGAAAATCTTTTTTATGAATACGATAAAATGAGAAGGTGTGTTGAGCAAAATCACGACCTGATAGAGCAAAACTGAGTAATAATTTGTGTTCAGCTCACAACTGTTAAATAGAATAGACAAAAATTTGAACTTTTTCTGTGGGTGAGTTAATAAATAAATAAAGAAAAACTATTATTCTTATTGATTAATTATTTGGTTTAAATAGAATTTATCATGAAATAGTTACAATCAATGGAATTAAACAAGGAACACTGATAGGTACATACAACGTGATTAAGTCAAATGTAAAAACGATGATAAAATTACTTATTAATCATATGCCAATTTAAAATTATGTTAATGAACAAATATCGTTAACTGACTGACTGATTGAATTGGCTGATTGATAAAAGAAAACAGTTCTTTTTTTTTCTTTTTTTTATATATATTTTAGTTCAACTGAATTTGTTGGTTAACTCTGGAAAAGAGTTCATGTTATACATTGTAATTGTCACGTTAGAAAACAAGTTCTATTACATTTTTAGCTAAATATATAAATATTATATTGTGCTAAAAATGACAAAACCAAAAATATTTTAAGATGTTACATATAAAATTATGCTTATTGGAACAATACCATGACATCAGATATAATTATATTAACACACAGTTGTATATTGTGCAACTGCAAATGACTTAGAGAGTATTAAGAAAAATACATTTTATGAAGGCAACAGACGAGGAGGTGTGTTGAACAAAATCTGAACATCATAGTGCAAAACCGAGTACAAATTCGTGTTCAGCGCATCCAATCTATCTATCTATCTATCTATCTATGTGCTGTGGATTCTTGTTTAGAAAACGATACAATATAATAATAACAAAAACAGATATGAGAGGGAAAATGTAAGTGTATTGAATAAAAGATATACAACCTGTACCCGGTTATTAGATTCAGGAATACTAGTTAGTAGGAGTCAAATATATACAAGAAGTAAGTCCGGGTAATAGTCTATATTCTTGCTGACCAACGAGCGGCGGTTCAACTGCTGAAACACCAGCTCTAACAACAACAACCTGTTCAGTGTAGGAACGATTATTTGTATACCATAGATTATTTGTATACACGCATTCCCCTCCCTAGCTTTTTAGAAAGGGTTGATATTTTTTCGTTTTGGATCTATAATCAAAGGCTATGTGTACTTCCGCTTCCTGTTTGTTTTTCTGATTTTCGTGTTAGCTTTTGGTTTCTGGATGTCAAAAGCTTCGATGATTCCCTCCATAAAATCTTTACATACTAATGGTGAGGAACTTGGTTCGTCTCTTCTTTTTAGCATTTGATTCACGTATTACTACGCGTGAAATTTTTCCGTTTGATAGTATACATTACACTTCCAATTCTTTCAATACGCCATATTGTTATTAAAATAATTTAAATATACTTTTTCGCCGTGTTTGAACGATTTTTTCACTATTGTAGGTGTATTAATATTATGGCTTTTGCCTGGTAATAATTTCTTGAAAACAGATCGGATTTTTTTCGGTGAACATCACCTCAGCCGGTGAAAGTCCTGATGGTGTGTTCTGTTTGGCGTCATACGGTAGACTTGTAGGAATTGCTGTAATGCATTTGTTTTTTATGGTGTGTCTATATCTTTTTTAACGCCCTCTTAAGCGTATCTACAATGTTTTCGACAAACGCGTTTGATCGTGGCTGATGGGAAGCTGTTTTTATTAGTCTTATTAGGTACATTTCACAAAAAATCTTTAAAATCACCTGACGTGAATTGTATACCATTATCTGTAACTAAAATGTCAACGACGCCGAACCATCAAATAGTTCATTCAAACAGCTTATAGTATTGTCATTTGTTGGGTGTTTAAAAGCTTCCAGCCATTTACTAAAGCTGTCTAATACTATAGAATAGTAGTAGCCATTTATAGGTCCTGCGTAGTCTGCGTATATTCTTGACCACGGTTCGTTCGCCTTTGGCCAAGGTTTTGTATAAGCGGTGGCAATTTGGTGCCGCTGACAGCACAGCCCTAACACTTTTCCACCATCTGTGCGATATCCTCATCCATTTTTGGCCTGTACACATAGCTTCTCATTAGTGCTTTCATGCGATTTTCCCTGGATATCCAACATGAATGTATTTTAAAATTCTCCTTTGAAATTACTTTGGTATCACGACCCTTTCATTATACAGTAGTTCATTTTCACAATTTGGAAAATTATCTGCCAAATTTGCGTCTCTGTCTTCAATTTTTTCTTTGTCGTGTTAAATTCATCCGCTGCTGCGTTTCTTCATATCTCTAGCAATTTAACCAGTAGTTCTTGAACTGTGTTAGTTAGTACTTTGCTGAGTTCATACTCGGCTCTCAGCGCTACCATCACTAAATCTTATAAGGGTTCAATTTCTTTAGAAATCAGCCTCGATAGTCCATTTGCATGCCCTATTTTTTCGATGGTAAATATTTTTGTTTAAAATTGTAGTTTATTATTATTGTGCCCCACCTCAGGTGACTATTCGCAATATATACAGGTAATCCGCTCTTGGATCCAAATATAGTAAGAAGTGGCTTATGGTCCGTCTGTAGTGTAAATTTTCTACCGTAAATTTATCTATGAAATCGTGTTAGGGCGAAAATAATTCCTAAAGCCTCTTTTTCTATTTGTGAATATTTTCCTCTGCCGGTAGTAGTGCTCTCGATGCGTGGCCTACTAGTTTTGTAGTACCATCCTGCATTTTATGTAAAATACATGCTCCCACACCGTGTGAGCTTGCATCACTTGCTACAATAATCCCCAGCCTCGGGTCGATATCAATTTATTTAGAATTTCGTTAAACGCCTTTTTGCACTCCTCCGACCAGTTCACTGGAAATCTTTCTTCAGTAATTCTTTGGGGGGTGCCATTATTTTATGCATACTATCGATAAACTATCCATAGTAATTAGCAAGACCGAGGAAGCTTTGCAATTCTGCGACAATGTTTAGGCTCAGACATGTTTTTGATTACTGAAGCTCTCTCTGGGTCAGGTTTCCTGCTATTCTCATTTATGATGTGGCCTAAATATTTTATTTCTTTCAAGAAGAAATCACATATCTTCTCTAACTTTTAACTCAACGTCATGTAGTCTTTTAAATATTTTCTTGGTGTGTGTCGCCTGGTCTTTTAACTTATCGCTTTTAACTAAAATATCGTCCAGATAAGCTGTGGCGAAATTTTGCCTCGTCAACATAGTATCCATCGTCTGTTGAAAAATTGCAGGCGCTATTTTTATCCTGAATGGTAGCTGGTTGTATTATATAGACCTTTGTGCGTATTTATGCAGAGTAATTTGGAACTTTCTTCCGTAATTGGAATTTGCAAGTATGCTTCGTTTAGGTCAATCTTTGAGAAAACTTTTCCACCATTAAGTTTAGTGAATATTTCTACTGGGTTAGGCAACGGATAGTGATGGTCCTTCATTGCATTATTCAGTCCCGTAGAAAAATCTGCCCACACGCGGATTTCTCCTGATTTTTCTTAACATAAACAACATAAACATTCACTGAAGTCACCACATCCTCGGCAATATTTGTATTTAAAAAGAAAATCCTTAAACGAATACCAACCACCACTGTAACATGCAGAAGGGAGAGGCTTGTTTTTTGCTGGATTTTTGTCAACCGTAGTGCTGTATATTTTCTATTTTGCATTATAATTTTCTTTTGTCTGAGGGGAGGGTACAAAACGTAAATTCTTTTTTTTGACTTTCGAATGTACGCTACTCCTGACTCTTCAATGTCCTTGCTATCTTTCTTTATGCTGAGGCAATTCTGGCAGTCTTCTGACATTTTTTCTAATGTTAGACCTGGCTCGTTTTGCAGTTTGGTAAGCATGCGTTTCCTCATTTTGCTGTCTATAGCAGCGACTAGTCCTTGAACAAATATGAGACACTTGAAATTGTCTGGAATAAGTTTCGACAGTTTATTGACTATAGCTGCAAAAGTAGAATAGTCCTGGTTTTCGTATTTTCTGAGATTTAGGCATTCCCACTTTTTATGAAACAACGAAATTTGGGGGCCTAATAGCTCTGTGAGGCCTGTCACTGCTTCACCGAACGTTAGATTATTCGTTTTTTGTAGGGAGAATATAGTCTATGAATTTGGTGTGTTCGTCTTTGTCTAATTTCCTGAGTAGATGTCTTAATTTTTTCTCTTACTCCAGTGATGACGATCTATATTAACAATATCATCATATCGCCAGTAATTTGTATCTTCCTTAACTGATTTTTTAAAGATTTCAATCGCGTTCCACACCGCATCTTGTGAAAATGTCACCTTCTTCTCTGTCTTCTTATCCAGGGCTGTGCTTGTTAATTTTAATAACAATTCTTGCAGTTGTGTTTGTCTTTCCTCGTCTGCCTTTTGCATTTCAATTTGTCTTTCTTCAATTTGCTTTGGAATCTCCATTTGTCGCTTTTGCGTTTTTGTTTGTCATTCTTCGTTAAACTTTTGCATTTCCATTTGTCTTATTTCGAGAGCATTTTGCATTTCCATCTGTTTTATTTCTAATTGATATTGTCTTTCTTCAGTTCTCTTTATGATTTCGAGTATTCTCTTTTGAAAATATTTCATTTTTCTTTTCGGTATTAGTGTCGAAAACTTGTTTGTGATCGACTTGTTTGGGTCAGTTTGTAGCACACTTTGTTAAAGTGATTCAGGTGGGAGAAAAAATTTGTCACAATTTTGTTCTGCGACTTGTGCGCGAATCTGTTTCGCCAAGTTGATGTTGTTGACTCCTCTTATGTGATTTACGAGGTCCTCGACGCTAAGTTTTCTTTTTCCTTGGAGTTATGCGTAAGTTCGTTTTTTTTTTTTTTTTTGTTTTTTTTTTGTCAATTTGCTCTTTACGACTTATGTGACAACGTCTTTTTTTTTCTCCGTGTGCACTTGTTAAAATCCTCGTCGCCAAGTTGTTGTTTGTCCAGAATGTATTTTTGTCTCCGCGTGAACTTATACGTATCCTTCGTCACCAAACTGTTGTTTGGCGACTGAATTGAGAACGTATTTTTTTTCCTCCGCTTGAGCTTGTACGGATCCTTCGTCGCCATATTGTTGTGGGGACGGACGTGAACTTTTTCTCTCCGCGTGAACTTCTTCGAATCTTTGTTGTGGATTCTTGATTAGAAAACCACACAAATATATACAACAAGTAAATCCGGGTAATAGTCAATATTCTTTCTGACTAATGAGCAGTGGTTCAACTGCACTGACTAACAACAACCCGTTCTGCGTAGGAAGGATTATTTTTATACCATGGAAGAGTCCATAGAGTGTGTGATAAAGGGTGACTCCCAACTCTATCTATCTATCTATCTATCTATCTATCTATCTATCTATCTATCTATCTATCTATCTATCTAATCAGTATTTGATAGAGAAAAAACGTATAAAGTGTCGTACTCAAATTACAGAGAAGTAATTTTCAAGTCGAATTCAATAGACAAAAACTGAAATTTGTTCCCAAGTGTTGGTTTTCCATGTTAAATTTATTTAGTTTTATTCCACTTTGTTACATAATGCAAGCTATCGTAATTTTTCTTCAGTTAATATTTTTATATATAATTATCTATGCGATATTAAGTAACAAAAATATCAATCGAAATATGATGTATTCATATTTTATGTCAGGATGGGGCGTTATCGATATTATCATAATTTTCACTTGAGATATTATCCTTATCTTTGTTATTATAAAAGAATTTCAACAGTTGTCTTCCAAGACATTTTTGGGGTTTTATAAATCCGAAATGTAGGAAGCGACACATTCTGCACAACATTTACAAAAAATCCTTTTAATGGTGATTATCTAATCGTAGCTTAAATGTAGTACAATGCCGAAGTTAAGAGAAACCCAGTGAGGATCGAATTCCCTATTCAATTGTAACGATTCTAGTGAGACAATCTTGTTAAACCTTACACCACCTCAACGTGTCCCTTTTCTAAGTGCCGCTTATATGTGGCATAAGGCCGAAATTATGGGGGACCCTGTGAGTATCAAATTCATTACTCAGTTGTAATGATTCTAGTGAGAATATCTTGTTAACCATTACACCACGCCGAGGTGCCCAAAGCTTCATTTTAATGTCAGGAGAAATGAAAAACATTTACTAAAGCTTGTCGGCGTCAGTTAGTTAAGTGTCATACGTGATACACGCTTGAAGGATCATATTTCAAAAGAGATATGATTGACTCGGCAGAAGATTTTCCCGCGTTAGGTTATGATGGACTGGCTGTAAACCAAGGTTATACAACCAAATCTGCCTTATTTTTCTCCATAGCGACGGATTAATACCTTTCCCAAGGACATTTGCGCGTAAGTAAATGGAACGAATTCAACTGGAATTCAAAACCGGCTCTTCGTTTTCTCGTTCTGAGCCGATATTTATTGCACCAAAACGCATATTGGCGGGTGTACAACTCTTAAAATAACAAGAAAGACGATGACATTAAACCAATTATTAATTGTTTTTCTACTTTGTTGACTTACGTTAAATGAATGAAAAGTAACCATCGGATTTTTAAACAGATTTTAGAATAAGTTTTTCTAAACAAATTAAAAATGCTTAATGTATTTTCACGCCAATGCAACAACAGGCAAAACGATTACAGCTTTCCATAATTTATCCACAATTTTTTTCAGAATTCTCCTAGCATATTTTTCTTCATTTTTTATTTGCTTGTTTTTGTTTATTTCGGAAAACAGGCAAGATTTCTTTGCCTACGGGGACTCAGGTGTTTTCATTTTTACCTGCAAAACATGAAGTCATACTGTTTTCTCATGTTTGTTTGTAGCTTTTCTATTTTCTGCGTTCGAAAGATCGACATTGGCTTTAAACATACAATTATTTTAAAGAAAACTAACACTTATGAAAAATAAAGCTCAGACGAAATAGAAAAATATTTTTAAATCGCCTAACATCAGATCTGACAATGTCTATTTTCAAACGGCTATCTTTTCCTACAATAGAATGTATATTAACATAAAAGGCATGATTTCAAATGATGAGAATCGAGTGACTACATTTCTTCCATCTCCCTTTTTATCCAGTTATCACACCCTCTTAATTAGGAACCAATAGCGGTATTATACTGATGAAAATATAACAAGTCGGTATCAATACCGAAGAGAAAACACCGTTATTAAAATTTGGTCTACGTGCTTATATATATATATATATATATTTGTCGCTCTTGTAATGCACTGCGGCTATGTTTGTGCAAATTGTTTTTAATTATCAAATTTAGGTTTGGTATATTAGGGTTTTGGTTATATGTAGGAATTCTAAGAACGGCCATGTTTTTTTTTTCTTTATTTTATTGTTCCCTCTCCCTCCCTTGCTAACTGGACACATGGCTTTGAGGTGTTTCCTCCCACTCCAATGTATTCTGCCCTCATACCACTCTCTGTTACTGCTTACTTAGAGGTAGTTAAACTTTCCAGAACTGAATAGAGAAAACAAAATGAAGATAATTTTTGAAATTTTCTTAACTTTTTTCTGTCAGTCAGCCTGCAACTGGTAAGTTTTAGCCAGTGTGATGTAATTTTTTGAATTTATTTTTTAATTTTTTTCTTCCTTTTGGTTCTTATATTTTTTTGTCTAATTTTTGTTCCTGTTTTGTTACTAACCTAAGTTCTCTACTTGTCGCTCTTGTAATGCACTGCGACTATGTTTGTGTAAATTGTTTTTAATTATCAAATTTAGGTTTGACTTTTACTAAGTTAAAACATAGTTAACTTCAGGCACACATTTATTCTTTCTTTTTTTTTTAATTGGAGTAGATAGTACCTTCTATCGCCCGGTCTCACACTCCACCCCCTTCTTTTGGACAGGAGTAGAGGTGATCGCATTGTTTCTTGTTTAGGAAGGGGTTCCCGGTTGATCTCTCACTTTTTCGGTCTTTATGTTGGTTCGGCTGGAAGCTTATTGCAGTTGGTGAGTATGGTGGCAATGTCTCTTCATTCTGAGGGTACCGGGTTGTCATTTTCCTGGTTGATGCTTCCGACTGGTAGTTAGGAGCCCGAACTCTTGCGTAGCGTCTTGAGAGGCTGCTCTGATCAACAGTTGAATAATATCTGGGTTCCTGTAGTGCCATTTCGCGCATGGACGGGCGTCCCTGCATGAATTTCCGATGGGCAACCCCGAGGCCACATTATGCTGCAGGCGGCGCCATTCACCATCCTTCACCTGCTGCAATTAACGACCAGCTAGACCTCTCACTATCCACAACTATAACCAGCATGAAATTAAACAAACAAAATAGCAAGCCTAAACCAGCTAGTCGTAAATCGCCCAAACCTATCTGCGTTACGTTCACAAATATACGAGGTATTCGCAGTAACTTTAATAGTGTAGAATTTTTCCTTCTAACTAACTCACCCGATATCCTAGCTATATGTGAGACTAACCTTGACCCTTCTACCCCCTCGTCAAGGCTGTTCGTTCGTGGTTACCTTCCTCTCTTCAGGAAGGATTCCAATGTCCATATGCATGGGCTTGGTGTATATGACAGCGAACAACTCCCTCTAGCCAGGGTCACATCTCTTGAATACCTTGATCATTCCTTCATGTGCTTCTGTCTCTCACTTCTAAGCTCGGTTAGCTATCTCTTCTTCCTCTACCGCTCCCCCTCCTCCTCTGACTGTAAAGTACTTGATAGCATCTCTACTAATATCGACAGGGCCATTTCTTCTCACCCATCTGCCCATATATTTGTGTTTGGCGATTTTAACGCCCACCACACCAAGTGGCTTGAAAACTCAGCCACTGATCTTGCTGGGATCCGCACCATGCACTTTTCAATAGCCCAAGCTCTAACGCAAGTGGTGGACTTCCCCACGCGTTACTATAAAAACCCTAACGGAAGGGACTCTTTACTTGACCTTTACTTTACCTCCATTCCAGACTCCTGCACTACCAGGCAACTCTGCCCCCTCGGAAATTCTGACCACGCCGTAGTCTCCGTAAACATATCAATCAGCACTAACTCTACCCAAGAAAACCAGACCAGCAGAATATCATACTGCTACAAAAGAGCCGACTGGGACTCGTTCAGGGACTTCCTCTGTGACGTCCCCTGGAACAATGTCTTTGATCTTCCTGTCGAAGACTGTGCCTCCGAAGTCTCCTCTTGGGTTAAGGCTGGCATCGATGCTTTTATCCCGGCCAGGAAATTCCAACTAAAACCAAATTCGTCCCCCTGGTTCTCACCCGCTTGCTCGGCTGTCATTGCCCACCGGAACCATTTCTTCCGGCTCTATCGAAGCTGCTCGTTGAACCAAAACAGGCGCCTTTTCACCTCAGCACGGAACACGTATAAAAAAAGTACTGAACGAAGCCAAGAGGGCGTTTGCTACCAGAATTAGGCAACGCATAGCATCCTCTAAGTTTGGCTCCAAAGATTACTGGCGTTTCTGCAAAAGCGTGCTCAGCAGGAACAAGACTTCAATACTCCCACTAATCAATGAATTTGAAGTTTTCACCTCCCCAGCCGATAAGGCTGAATGCTTTGCCCGTAGATTCTCAATCAATTCGACACTGGACTCGTTAGGAATACCTACACCAGACTTCCCACCCAGAACCAAGGCTCAACTAAATAACGTCCACATAACACCCTCGCTGGTCGCCAAATTAATTGCACAACTTGACCCACACAAAGCGAGCGGCGGTGACGGAATCCCAGTAATAGTACTGAAGAAATGTGCCCCAGAACTCTCCTCTGTCTTCTCTAAACTCTATAACCTCTGCCTATCTGCTTCCTGCTTTCCTGTCTGTTGGAAGTCCTCCTGCGTAGTTTCTATATTTAAGAATTCTGGCGAACCCTCAGACCCCGCCAATTACCGTCCTATTAATCTCCTTCCAATCTTTGGCAAATTTTCGAAGCCATTATCAACGCCGAGGTGATTCAGCATCGGGTTTCTCTCTGACAAACAGTACGGGTTTCGCTTCACCAGGTCTACTGCTGATATGCTAACGACCATTACCGAGTACATATACCAGGCACTCGACAAGAATGGTGAAGCCCGAACCGTTGCCTTGGATATCTCCAAAGCATTCGACAGGGTCTGGCATGCTGGCCTCTTGTGCAAACTGCGGAGCTATGGGATAACTGGACATCTGTTTGACCACATCCAGTCTTTCCTCTCTAACCGCACATTGAAGGTGGTATTAAATGGGCATGCCTCCCAAAACTACCATACGAACGCGGGCGTCCCTCAAGGTTCCATCCTAGGCCCCACGCTCTTTCTGATCTACATTAATGATCTCCCCGACACCATTAGATCCCAAGTTGGCATGTATGCCGACGACACAACAATCTACTCTCGCATCGATCAGAAACCAGGTCTGGACGACAAAGTGAACCTCACTGCCGTACTCGAAAGGGACCTCCAATCCGTAGTGGCCTGGGGTAGGAAATGTTTGGTAAATTTCAATGCCTCTAAAACAAAGCTGTTATCAACTAACGACCATAGACAATCGCATCTACCTCCCATTAGCATGGGACAGGCAAGCCTCCCAGAGAGTAAAATACTACGCCTCCTTGGCCTTACACTCTCGGCGGACCTCAAATGGAATGACTATATTGAATTCATTGCCAAATCTGCTGCTATGAAATTCGGCTCCCTGTGCAGGGCCCGGGAATTTTTCCCACCTGAATCTATTCTGCACATATACAAATCTACCATCCGCCCGTGTATTGAATATTGCTGCCATATTTGGTAGGGTGCCCCTGCTGCTCCCCTTGGGATTCTTGGCAAAATACAAAGGAGGATCTCTGACGTGGTTGATACTGACTTGGCAGACCTGCTGCAACCACTCTCTCACCGGCGTGATGTGACTTCCCTGTGCCTCTTCTACAAGTATTTTCATGGCTTCTGCTCCGATGAGCTTAGATCACTGGTGCCGCCTAAGCACGAATTTACATGAGATACTGGATTAGCAACTAGGTCCCACACTTTTACAGTTAAACAAATAAGATGTAACCGTAAATTCTACTCCAACAGCTTCTTTTCTCGCGCTTCCCGCCTGTGGAACTCCCTTCCACAACTCTGCTTTCCCGACAGCTACAATCTCCAGGTGTTTAAATGTAGGGTCAATAGACACCTCCTATCGCACGAACTCCCAACTATTGTCAGAACACTCTCATCTACCCAACCCTCATTCTCAGTATCCTTACCCGCCTATCACCCACCCTCTGACATTTCCTATATTTAATCAGCCTTTCTCCACTCTACGTAGCCCACTGCGCAGTAGTAGCAGTGACATGCCTTGCTCAAGGTGAAACGCTTATAAAAAAAAAATTAAAAAAAAGAATATATATATACCAGCAGACAGACTTTTGTCTCTGTATCACTTCTCATCAGTACTGGTAAACATCCGATTGCTTCTAGCCAAGATTGAAACCCGACCGAATTGACATCAGTTGGCGATGAGTGTTCGGTAGAGGTAGGTGGCGTGTCAGATACAATTTTAACCGGGAGTGTTCAAAGTCTTTAATAATTGAACGATGCGTAAATGTGTGAGTAGTTACTGTTTTTTTTTTTTTGTAAGTATACCATTCTTTTATATTGCTCAATCGGCGTTCGAGAGCGTAAATATATGTAAACATAATCTTTTCAACTAAAGCTAGGCACAAATTCCACCTGTACAGAGGGGTTCATGGAGTGAAACTGATAGAGAAACTGAGTAATGGCAAGATTGAGAAAGAAATAAAGATGAATGGTATTCTGGAAGATGGTGACTGATGCAGCAATTCAATGTTTGAAGATTGTTATCAGGGAAACATATAAATGGAAAGGAATTCCAAGAGCGGGACATGGGAAGAAAGGAAGTCGTGGATTAGAAGTGGCGGTACCATTTAGCTGTTTCAACAGTAAAATGCTGGGAACTAGGTGCCAATCTAGTAACAAGCTTAAATTCATGTAATCGGGGTACAAGCAATAAAGCTTGTCAGGCCTGTTTCCAGGAGAATTTTTATAAAAATGTCAGCAAGAAAAGAAACCGCGTCACATCGGTGAGAAAGTGACTGTAGTAGAGATATCATGTGCGAATTGATTACATTGCAGATCGTTCTTTGGATTTTGTCAGGAATATCGTGATAAAGAATAGGTGCACCAGACAAGATATGGCAGAAAGATTCAATGCAAAGATGAATGGCAGATTGGTAAATGTGCGATGTGAATTCTGACAAAATTTTCTGGCATGACACAGAAATCTTAAAAAAACAATGTTCAAATCACATATAGTTGCATTAAAATATCAATATATATTTATCACAAAATAAAAATCCGATATTAAATAAGTACATTTACCTACTAAATATAGGTACCTCTCCTAAAAATAAATGTAAATGCCGAAAATACAAAACCTTCTCACTAAATGGCGAGTAAATGACCAATAGCATATTTTATAAGCTATATTTATTCTGAAAACAATGTTACATTATATTTTGGTTACACTAGGAACTAAGAAAAATACGGTTACTACTAAATAAATATGTAGCAATTTTTCTTTCTTAGTGAAGGAATATATCTTATTTATATTCACACGTAGATTAGTAAATATAATTAAGACGGGTTACAAGGTAACAATAAGGCTGAACGGAGAAATGAAATAAATAAATGCTTTTCTCAAAGAGAGTTTATAACTCACACAAATAATATATATATATATATATATATATATATATATATATATATATAAAACTGTGTCCACAGGTAAAAAGTACATATCTGTTATGTCCAACACATTGTAAAATATCAGAAGGAATAAAAATTAAAATGTCTTGATTTGAAAATATCTCTGTCATGACTCCAGATTTGGAGAGGCCGAAATAATCCTTGTCCCAAAGGGGTATGGCAGGCTTTATCTATGTCGGCCCGGGACGGCAGGAGATTATGTTCAGTGGAACATGATTATAGGTAAATTCTACCTAGGCCCATAGTCCCCGGCAGAATGGAACAACCTGCTTCCTGCGTTCCTGTCAGCTGAAAAAATGTGTAAACATCAAGTTCCTGTATAATACATACTTGTCTTCATTCACGTGACTAACCTCCAGCAAAAAACAGCACAGCTTTCATTGTGCAAATATTTTTTGCTTAATGAAATCACTGTTTTAACCTGTTGAACACATTATCAGAAACATCAAGTACTTAAAAAACGAAACTGACTTTTTTAAGTGTAAAAAGTGCATGAAGAGAGGTTATATAACTGGATTATTTTTTTACATAAAACGCGTATATAAGATTACTGACTTTGACTGGAACGATGAAGGTGAAACAATTAAAACACAAAATATATTAACATAATTTACTCCAAAATCTAACAGAGAAATTGCAAAACTCACCACCCATGACTGATTAAGTTTTAGTTCTATTGCTTGAAGCAACTTCATGAGAAAAAACAAAAACTATATGCTACGTCTAACAACGAGACTCTGTAAACATTTACTATGTTAAGGAAAATTGTGAACTGGTAAAACATTTTGAAACAATGAGTATTGAAGAAGTCCGATTCCTTACCTTACTTTATGAATACACGTCCATCAAAAATGTGAGATGAATGAATATTAATGTGCAAAACAAAAACGAGTATTGGTTCTTGGATTTGGTTAAGATTTTAGGAAGAAATAATTGTGTCAAAATCATTGTAATTTTTTAAATTGTTTATCATTTGGACTTGATTTTGATTAATGCATAAAAGTGTGTATAACTGACGATGTCTTAGTCATGGTAAGATTTAAAATAAATCTTACCTGGGGATCAAAAGTTTCTATTTACTTCAATGTATCTATTTCTTCGACTTTGGGCAAAATGTGATTGCAAATTAAACACTCTGAGAAGGATATCAGCGAAGAATCTGAATAATTGTTAGAAGACAATAAAGATATAAAGGAGGCGGAAGACTATAAATTTAATGTCACATGCAGTGACGTATCATGTGTAAATGAAGAGGAAGCAGATGACGAATTAAAACATCCATTTTCTAATATCATTCTTATAAAACTGCAAAAACATTCCACGAGTTCTATTATACCAAGTCATTTTCTATTCCACAATAAATTAAGTTAGAATAATCTATCAAAATTTCTGGAAGTTCTAACTAAAAAAAGGAGAAGTCAAATCCAAAAAATACAACAGTTAATATTCAAAATAATCCAGAAAAGCATAACATAGAGACACTCATGTGCCCACATATCTAGAATAGACATTCAACGGTAATCTACAAAAACATTTCCTCGTTCATTCAAAAAATACCAAACAGAGAAAGAAAAAGAAAAATATAGAAAATTGATAAGCGGAAAGAAGAGAAAGAAAAAGAAAAGAAAGGAAAGGAGAACGAACTGTATAAAGAGACAGAAAGTTAAAGTTAACGTCTTAGATCGACACCAATGTCTACTGCATTTCATCTGTTTTCTTAGAAAAACAAAACATGGAAATTTAACATTAATATTAAGTTTTGAATATAATGGCATATAGTTACGGCAAAAAAAGTGTAAATCAAACTTTTAATTCAAATTAAAAAACAACCACGAGTAGAATTAAATTATAAATATGGTTAAAATAATTATAACAGTAAATTAAAAATTATATAAGAAAATGATAAATGAAATATAAAAACAATTTTAAAAAATATCTTAAATAACAGTAATAAATAATATTAATAATAATAACAATAAGTAGAAGAGAATAAATAAATAAGAACTTAAGATTAATAATAATAATAATAATATTAAAAAGATAAATATCTTAAATAATACTAATAAAATAATATTAATAAAACAATAATAATACATATATATATATATATATATATATATATATATATATATATATATAATTTAACACTAATAATAATAATAAAATATTATTAGAAAATAGAAAAAGATCTTAAAAAAATAGTCATAAAACAAAGACAAAAACAATAATAAAAATAATAATATATATATATAAAGTTTAACGTAATAATAATAATAATATTACTAAAAAATCTATACAGGCATTAGACACACACATACACATCTATATACACATACATCTATATATATAAATACATAAAACACATATATTCATATAAACACATGCATCAAAATGCAAAACAAAATCAAAAATATATACATATTTCATACATATATGTTTAGTATATACATATATATACATACACACGTACATACATACACACATGTATATGCATACGCATACACACGTACATACATACACACATGTATATGCATACGCATACACACATATATATATATATATATACATATATATACACATATACACATACATATAAATATATATACAAACCCGAACACACATATATACATATACACGTATATACCCGCAAATTCATACACACACATGCATACAATGTTACAATCTAAACTATTATAAAGACATTACAATAATCCAATATAATTATAAACGTAAGAATTATAAAAAAATATTTTGGGGCAAAACGTTTCCAACGGTAAATTCCAGATTTTTCTCCAAAAACACGATCTTTTGAAATTAAATTAATTTAAATTATAATTTTTATCCAGCTAAATTATTTTATACTTATTCTTATGCCTGCATTTAAATATCAATTCTTTATGTTGATTAAAGAGTTCGTTTTGATTATTGTATTTGATTATAATCAGTTTCTCCTCCAGCCATAAATTACATCACTTCCTGAAGTTGTTGGGGGTGTTAGCATATTTTATTATCCACCATTTGACAAGTGGGGTATATACTCCATCCTTTATATCTCAGTAATATTTAAACAGGGTAATTTGATGTTTCAAAGAGTAGTTTGAAAATGAGTGCTTGTCATTGTAAAGTCTCTGTTTCTAACTGCAGATCGCCTATATGCAATTTCTTTTTGCTAGAGTCCTTTTCTGGAAAAATAGTAGCTTCATAAACAGCTTTTTCAGAAAGGCGTGTGTGTATGTGTATGTACGTATGTGTATGTATGTGTAAGTATGTATGTATGTGTATATATGGATATGTGCGTGTGTATATATATGGTTATATTAAAAATATATATCTGGGGTATGTATATATTTTTGACTTTTGGATGCATTATGATGTTTGTGTGTATACGAATATATGTGTGTATGTATGTATTTATATACATATATATATGTCTATATACATGTATGTGTGGGTATGTGTATGTGTATTCATGTATGTATAGATTTTAAATAATAACTTTATTATTGTTATTAGTGTAAAATATTTACATACATATTTTATATTATAAATATTTTTATTTTATTACCATTTTTAAGAACTTTTTCAAAAAATATTATTTTTTATTATCATTAGTGTTAAAGATTTTTTATATATATACTTATTATTATTATTAATAATAATATTTTATTACTATTATTTAAGCTATTTTTGTTTCTTAATATTATTATTATTATGAATGTTACAATTATTTGATCTTTTTATTGTTATTATTACTATAATTGTTTTTACTAATATTATTTATTACTATTATTTAAGATTTTTTAAGATTGACTTTTAATATTTTATTTATCATTTTCTTTTATAATTTTAATTTACTTTTTTAATTATTTTAACTATAATTATAATATAATTCTACTCGTGGTTATTTTTTAATTTGTATTTAAAAAGTTGATTTACAATTTATTGTTTATCGTAAATATATGCCATTATATTTCAAACTAAACTTTAATGTTAAATTCCCATGTCATGTGTTTTCTAAGAAAGGAGATGAATTGCAATACTGTATTGTCGATCTAGGACGTTAACTTTAACTTCCTATCTCTTTATACTGTTCTTTCTATTTTTTTCTTTTCTTTTCTTTCTTTCTTATCTTTCCGATTATCAATTTTTTATATTTTTCTTTTTCTTACTGTCTGTGTGTTTTTTTTGTTTTTTTTGAATGAGCGAAGAAATGTTTTTGTAGATTACCGTTTAATGTCTACTTACGATATGGGCAGGTAAATGTGGGTGCGAAATATTTTCTGGTTAATTTGAATATTATCTGTTGTATCTTTTGGGTCTGACGAGCAGCTTATTCTTCTTGCAGCGAAATACGTATTACCCATGAAATTGTAGAATATGTAAAAAAATTATATATATATATATATATATATATATATATATATATATATATATATATATATAGTATAGCATTGTATAGTATAGACAAAACAATAAAAGCATAACAGCATAA
>JBBBDQ010000222.1:8802500-8817500 GCA_037127315.1 Ascarosepion bandense | reverse complement strand
AAAGACAAAAATTCTCCAACTTTTATTAAGTTGGTTCTAATCTTTTGGCTCACATGAGCCATTCTCAGAGAGATTACAGGGACGCTAAATTAAAAACATCCACCATTAAAGACGAATTTATCTTGTGTTGACATAAATCTTTGCTAAGCAACGATAACAGTTACCAAGTAAATTTGTAATGCGGTTCTATGACGTCACACCGAGTGAGAGCTCAAAATGTTAACAGAATCATATATTTAAATGCAATGTAATGAGTTATGACCAGATTTAAACGTGATTTTATTAAGTGTGGGTTTTTGGTTTTAATGTAGATGGCCTCCAATATCTGAAGTTTTTATTTACTGTATATATGAGTAAGGTCTATTGTATTGTTGACTAAAATCTGTCTGATATTACCTACAAGGTTATGTTTTTCTAAGAAATGTTATTTAATTTTACTCTGATCAGAAAGGTGACAGATAAGTCTACTGGAAAATGTGGTTGTAGTAAAACCAATAGTGAATTTCAAATTTGTTTTCACTCCGTCCTCAAAATTACATTAGAACTTAATATTAGTAACAAAATTCCACCCCTTGATGTATTCATTGATTCTAGCACACATAGGTTTATTACTTCTTTATATAGAAAACCAACTAGCATAAACTCGTGTCTTCTTAATTATAATAGTGAATGCTACCAACGATATAATTAAGCCATTATAAGAAACTTAATTCAACGCACAGAAATGATATCTTCTTCCAAATCCATATTTTATAACGAATTACACAACATTAAGCAAACACTTGTCAATAACAGATTTCCTAACTCCATCATTGATCAACAAATTAAAATGTATCTCACCAAACTTAACAATATGGATAATATTAATAATAATATTGCACGTCAAAATAAAGATAACACTTTTAACTTATACTATTGCAACCAAATACATAATAATTACAAACAAGATGAAAAACCTCTCAGAAATATAATGCGTAGAAATGTTAAACCAATAAATAATAATAATAAAATTAAGCTCACCATATATTATAAAAATTTAGAACAATTGACTACATAGCCTCTAATAATCCTACAACCACACAACTAAATCCTCTACAGAAAACCAATATAGTGTAACAATTTACATGTCCGTTTAGAGATTGTATCTCTGGTACTAATAATAACCCACTACATATATTGGTTTAACTACAACCATGCTCTGCCGTAGACTTCCCAGTCACCATTCTGATCGGTGTGATGTTATAGAAACGCATTACAAATTTACGAACTGCGTTTGCTATATTGTTACTGCTATCGTTGCTCAGCAAAGTTTTATGTCAACACAAAAACATTTTCAAAGACACCAGTTCTTTTTACCTTTGGAATGT
Organism: Ascarosepion bandense; assembly: GCA_037127315.1. Lineage (NCBI taxonomy): Eukaryota > Metazoa > Mollusca > Cephalopoda > Sepiida > Sepiidae > Ascarosepion > Ascarosepion bandense. The sequence continues at coordinate 8,816,133 of JBBBDQ010000222.1, read as the reverse complement.
TTTTTTCGTACGCGGTGAAATATATTACAAAAAGAAAAAAAAGGAGGTGAAAAAAAATTGAGAAAAAAAAACAAGAAATGAAGAAAGGAAAAGAAAGAGGAAAAGGAAAATACAGAAGAAAAAGAGGTTAAATAAGGGACGAAATATATAGAGGAAAAAGGCAATGGAAACAGCTGAATGAGAGAAATTTTATTAGAAAGTGAAGAAAGAGGAAGAATAATGGAGACAGCTAAGCGTGAGAAATTTCATGTTTTGACCGGAAGTGAATTTCAGACAGATATAGACATCTGTTACATTATTTCAAGTTAAATCTTTTGCGATTTTTAAAAAAAATAATGAAATTATTACTCATAAAACATAATATAAAAGATATTGAAAAAATCATATTACGAAGTTATAAATTCATTTGACCGAATAAAATAAATTGGAAAAAAAATTAAATTTAAAGTTAAAATTTATAATTAAATAATAATTTCAAATTGATTAAAATTAATATAGAAATCAAATTAAAATGATAGATATAAGTAAATAAAATAAAATAAAATAAAATAAATAAAAATATATTATGAAAATGAGGATATTAATAAATATAAAATATATAACGACATAATAAAAAAATAATAAAAATATTACATGTCATCTTTCTGATCAGAGTACTATTAAATAACATTTCTCTGAAAAAGATAAACATGTAGGTTATATCAGACTGATTTTGGTCAACAATACGGTGATCCTTACTCATACACACAGTAAGAGGAACCTGCAGATATGGGAGGCCATGTATATCAAATCTAAACAACCAACTCTCAATAAAATCACCTTTAAATCCGGACATAACATATTACATAGCATTTGACTACATGGTTTTGTTGTCATTTCGCGCTATCACGCGGTGTGACGTCATAAAACAGCATTGCAAATTTGAGAACTGCGTTTATTATTTTTGGTAACTATTGCCGTTGCCAAGCGGAGTTTTATGTCAACACAAAATAAAATCGTTGGTGATGGTGGATGTTATTGTAATTCAGTCTAAATAACCTCTCTGAAGATGGCTCATGTGAGCCGAAAGCTTAGAAGAAAATCAATAAATAATTATCCAAATGTTGGAGAATTTTTGTCTTTATTTTCAACTGAAATTAAAGCCAAAATAGGACGTTTAGAACGGCCTATGATTAAACATAATAGACATTCATTGTCTCTTATATTCAACAGCATATGTTTAGAAAATTATTTGCTCCCTCGATACAATATATATATATATATATATATATATATATATATATATTATTAAATAGATATGAGTGATAGTCTCTGTAGGATGAGATAGATAGATAGATAGATAGATAGATAGATAGATAGATAGATAGATAGAAGTATTAAGTGATAGAATTATGAGCATATATATATATATATATATATATATATATATATATATATATATATATATATATATATATATATATATATATATATATATATATATGAAAGCGTTACATAATATGTAGAGATCTCTTTATGTATTGTATCAGTTTTATGTATGATTCTTAATATGTGTTATGACGCTTTTATAATTGTAAGTGCTTGTGTGTAAATTAATACAAAATACATAAATGTACATAAAATTAGTGATTGCAAGGCTGGTCGTTATCATGGCCGTCGCTAGAAATCTTGCTGGATCGTTGTATAATAGATTTGTACATGGACATGGCAGCAATTTCTCGGTTCTGTAATTGAAATGCTAAACGTTGAAAATAACGGCATTATTACAATTTGATGAATTTGATTTTCCTCTTGTAGCCTTTCATCACCTTTAGCCCTGAGCTAACATCGTTTTCCGGTGAATTTATGTGCTTTCTTACGCAAACCCATATGTGACCTGCACGCATGGGTACCTTTGTGCAAGAGCCTGTGAAATTCTCTTGCAGCTGAATGATGCTAAATGCAGGGAAATCTTTAAGAGATGTATGCGTGAATCACATAAAGAAATGTCTAGGTTCCGAAACGCACCTTGCTATCTGACTGAATCAATTTAAAGGTACGCCCATCATCTCTTGATATATATATATATATATATATATATATATATATATATATATATATATATATTATGGTTTATATGTATTCAGTTCCTCGGTTTATATGTCAAGACATGATCCAGGAATATTTGTAAATACACAGTAACGTCTAAAAATCGTTAAGCTCCCGTTCGTCTTCTGCTCCATAAAATTAATTTCTTCCAAAATCAAAGCGTACAATATTATACAATTTAATTAGTATAATGAACAGCAATGCCTATTTTTATTCAGACTAAAGTTCTCATTTTTTATATCACAGTGTTTCATATTGTGTTTCATTTTTGTGTCTTCACCTCTCACACGGTCCATGTACAGGGATATCCAAAAGCAAGTCCCATAGACTCCCTATCTAGGAGGGTTAAAGGAGAGCAATTCTCTTACAGCAAACCAAGATTATAGAAGAACATGAAGTACGAATAATTGAAAATATCTCCAAGAATTCCTGGTGAAATCAATTAACAGGATTCCTGGGAGGCCCGTGATGTTATAAATCTAGTGCTAATATCGAAGTTTTAATAAAACCACATGTACACATTTTTATCATATCAAGTTCTATTTAAGGAATAAATGGTATGTATTTTAAAATGGTGAGTTATTTTTCAATATCACTGGATATATATATATATATATATATATATATATATATATATATATATATAATGTGTAAGAACAGGTGGGAAAAAGTGTCTGCAATTTAACATGTTTCCCTTTATTAAGCTGGTACAGAGAATGTTTAAAGACGGATGATTTAAACAAATTTTAATATTTTTCAAATTATTTAAAAAATCCACAGATTGTTTTTACAATTTTTTAATTCGTCTTTAAAAATATCTGAAAAATATTGTTAAAGTGAAACATTAAATTAAGGACACTTTTTTCCTATGTGTCCTTAACTTATTCCATATATATATATATATATATATATATAAATATATATATATATATATATATATATATAATTTATTATATTCTTATATGAATTCCCTCACAAACTGCCTGCGTGAAGGAAAGCATACCACGTCTCCTTGATAACTAATAGTTCAATATATATAATATGTAATGAGTTAAAATTCTTGTTAGCCTTAGGGTAATCCAGTGAGGAACAAATACATAACTTGTATATGCTTAAAAATGATAAGCAAAAAATCTATGAAACTGATCAGTCTCTGATTTGATAGTATTCGATCTTCAGATCTTTTCTATCTGCGTTTTCTTTTTCATTTAACTATTGAAGAATACATCCAGAAACCAGTTTGAAAGAAAAACAAATAGTAATATTTTTATATCTTAAGGATGGTTTTAATTACAAATAACATCCCCAAATTGATATGTAGATATATCGGCAGTCAATGACTTATGGCCGAGTGAAAGAAAGAGTAATTACACTGCTTGAGTTCACCCACTTCTCAGAAAAATTTCGGCTTCTAAGTGACGTCCCACTTTCAGAGTTTCATAATCAACATTGCTTATAGCCGGAGTATATTTATTTGGGATTAATAAATACATGTACATATATACTCAAAATGAATAGTGACATTAATCTAAAGTTATTTATAAATGGAACGTTGTCTCTGTGTGTGTGAGTGTTTGTGTTTCTGTGTGTGTGTGTGTGTGTGTGTATCCGTTACCTATAGACTCCGAAATGGCTGAACCGATTTTCTTGAAAATTTACACAGTTGTACTATACGCGTCTGCGAGTGTTCTTAGGTTTTGTGTTGAGGTACCCCCGATAAATATCGAAAATCGATAATCGAAAACATCGGGTTATAGAAGGAGTGGTCCGATTTTAATCAAATTTGATACACTCATAGACAAAGACATAAGAAACGATATTCAGAAGTGTCGTGGTTGCAGGTCTTATAATAGTGCAGAAAATCTATAATATATATATATAAAAGGCAAGATGTTTGTGTGTGTGTGTCTGTTTATCTGTCTGTATGTCCTTTATACAAATCGACAATTTTTATCCGATTCTCACCAAACTTCACACAAATATTCTTTAGGCTGAGTCTGAGGACCATGGATTAGTTTTAAAGATTTCATTACACCCGAACAACGCCGGGCTATACTGCTAGTATATATTATATGTTTATTTTATATTTGCGTACCTGATGCGATTGTGTTTCTAACCTGAAATTTACCGTCGAATTTACTTTCACAGCAGCAGAATAAAGGCCATTATATTATCTGAGTCAACTGTATCATGAAAATATCTCACCTTTCTGGTTAGGGTTCGATCCGATGCATCTGTGTGTAACCATACCAAAAGCAACAGCAAAAAAATTATTTTTATTCTCATTCTTATTCTATTTTCATTTTTATTTTTATTTTTCCTCGGCTTCCTTCTTCTTTTTCTCGTTTTGTATGTTTCTCCTGAATTTTCTTACTTATTTTACTTTCACTTTTCTTTCTAGCTTTCTTCTTCATCTTCTTTTTCTTCTTTTTTTCTTCTTCTTCTTTTCTCATTCTATTTTCACTTTTTGTTCGCATACTCTTTCTCTTTTACGTTTTCTACTTCCTGTACTTTTATATTTTTTTGATTTTCTCTTTTTCTTCTTTTTCGTTTTTTTCTTTTTTCCTTCTCTTCATTCATTTATTCTTTCTTCAAGTTTTCTTTTTACTCCTAATTTTTAATTTTTCCTACTTTTTCCTGTTTTCTCCATATTTTTCTTCTTGATCTTGGACAGGACGGTAAACTGCATCCGGCATCAAGGCCTCTTAATTGCTGTTGTTCTCCGGTCCACCCTGACCCGGTATGGTAACACCTGTTAGGTTTCCTAGCTATGGGTAAATGGTTAAGCCCCAAACTGGGATCAAAACACTATGACAGTATAAAAGTATATTTTTTTAGAAATATATGAATACAAATAGACTTTTAAAGAAAAATATACATTTTCGAAAGAAAGATATTGCCAGCAATATATTTTTGAAAAAACAAATTATTACCATAACACATTTTTGAAAGAAAAACTATTCTCAGCAAAACACTTTTGAATACAAAACTAGAAGACACTTTCAGTTTTCTAAAATAAAAAAATTTAAAAAAATTAATTTTTAATTAAAATCTGACTAAATCAAACTTTTCACTATAACCGAATATTAAAAGAATATCTTAAAACGTTACCTTTTTGGCATTAAATAACCCACAGAGGTTGATATGTCGTCAAAGAAAACTAACTCAAACACTCATTCAATTTTTTTCTCTTTATTTTTTTTTGTTTCGTTTCTTTCTTTTTTGCTTTCTTCATTTCTTTCTTCTTTCTCTCATCCTCCTTCTCTTCACCCTCTTTCTTTTTTTCACGTTCTCTTTCAGATTCTCTACTATTTCCTTCTACACCTTCCTCCGCCATCTTCATCAGGTTCACATTCTTCACGCTGTTTTCAGTATTGCTGTTGAAGGGATCATCTTGAATTTAAATTCATTTTTAAAAATTAATTCTAAAAAATTAATAAAAATTAATAATTGAAAATAAAATTTCTATTCCTAATCAACGATTTTCTTCTGTATTTCTTTTTAAAATCCTCTCCAACTTTTCCTTAAGTACAACTGACTGCGTCTTATATACGTAGACTATTTTATTGACAAGATGCGATTTTATTGTCTGTCATAATAAAATCTACTTTGATCTGCCAAATACAATTTCCTCTTGATATTTCACTGAAAACCACGTTTTCCTACTCAACCAGATATATAATCGTTATACAGCTTTGCCAGTCCGAATGTCTGACTGGAATAAACCTGAACACTGACCATCGGTCTGACAATGATGCAGATAAAATAAAACTATGCTTTTTTTCAAAGCCTGTATGGTCTCTTTTTATATCTGTCGCTTAGATTTTGAAGCGTTCTTTTGTGAGATGTGCCTCATTTTTATTTTATGATTTTTACATTTTATATTCATCGAGCCTCTTTTCCAAGATAATCTCATTTTATGCCGGAGCTGTTTTCTTTTTTTAAATTTTTATTTTGTTTTATTTTTTGACATTTTCTTCAAGTCCTGCTGATGTTTGCTTGTTACATTTTGGTGCAGTTAATGTTCACTTTCACAATTACTTGACTCATTCCTTTTTATTTCCTTTTTGCAATCCAATTGCGTAAAAATAAAAAAGCAATCAAGAACGTGTGATTTGAAATACAGAAGCATAAAACGAACTCATACTAAACAAAACAATAGTAAATCATTTAAAGAAGTGAAAAAAATAATGTATTTTTTCTTCCGACATGCTCAGCAGAACACCATCACAGAACTCCCGAGCGATCATCCGTGTTAGATTTCGATATGTTACGCACTGCTAAACTAAAACAGTCGTTTAATCAGAATTTCTCAGTTGTCCGTTTCTATACATTTCTATTAATTATTTGAACCGCTTCTTTTCCTTTCATTTTTTCCCCTATGGTTAAGGAATCCTTACCCTAAGAAGAAAACAAATTCAATCTGTAAAAAAAATATTTCAAATATCAGGAAAGAAATGAATTACAATTCGCGCAAATCTTCATATCTCATCATCAAGCATTTTCGCTTTCAGCTTTATCTCTTGGGCTATGTTTTTGTTCCGAGCTACACATCTTTTTATATTTTTCTCTTGTTTTTATTGAAACAAAATGAGTAATGTCCTTCTAGGATCTTTTACACTTTTACTGATCACATATACGTCGTCTGTTGTCGTTGTTTTTCATTCCTGACTACATTTTTTTAAAATTTTTAAACACTGAATCAGGTTTTATTCTTTTAGCCTTGATGACACGACTGACAGCAATATTCGTGATCACTCTGTAAGACTTGCCAGTGTGTTCGTGCAGCGTTACAATTTTTGTACGCTTTCTTGGAGTAATATCAATCACAGCCAATGTCCGTAGGATAACTAATTAGCAGTCGAGACAATCGTGTCTTGGTGCGATAAAAATCTGATGCAATCTCGGAGGACGCAACATTTTTCAAGGTCAAACAAAATTCATCACGCCATCAGAAAATAGATTCATTTTAATGCACAAGGCTGCAAATGACTTAGTCTGAGGAAAAAGTAGAAATCGATTACACACTGTTACTCCAGTTACTAAAACTGATTGTATGTTTAACAAAAGCTGTTTCAATTAATTTGCACAAGGATGTATGTTGTTTCTTCTCTCATGCATAAGCATAGAGCGAATAAACTTATACCATTACCGAGGTTAAGATTGTAGTAGTATGGAAAGCATAATATCTGGGCTCATTTGCAGAACGCGACAGTTCTAGGAAAGAACTTGCCTTAGTGAAATTTCCTCAATACTAAAAGAATATTAAGAGAATCAGAAAGAGTGGACACTATTTACGCTATATGGTCGGTGATAGGCTGTGAATGTCTGAACTTGCAGTGAGCTGAAATATAAATCTGAGCAATAGCTATATGTGATTCAGTAGCGAAACGCTTGCAATTTTTTGTCCGTGGTCAAAGGTTGGAAATTTGGAAAATAATTACCAGTCAATATATCGTGATTGCTTTTGAGCAATATAAACAGTGCTGATTTTACAGCACCATCCAAGATATAGTATCTGTACCTCATTCTTGTACTTTTATATAGACAGCAGATTACAACAGGTGTCAAGGGCATACTGTAGTCGTACAACATTTACCAGCATTCCTATCGATGATTCGAATATAGGGATTTCACTTGAAGTCTGAAGTAAGCTTAATCACAAACTGAAAAGAAACTTTCTCTGAAATTATAAAGCATTTATTTGGATTTATGCAAGAGGACATGAGTTATTATATAACGAAGTGATCACTAAACTATTTCTACGTAGTGTAAAATTGCAATCACTAGGCGATGAAGTAATTAAAACAGCAGAAAACATATCTTAAATGTAAATATAAATGTTTCATTAGACAATTATACAGAGTGTCCATAAAGTTGTGTGCACTTTAAAAAACTTTATAACTTTATTTGTATTTGTCATTGAAATAATCTGTGAAAATTTTAGAAAGTATAATTTACCTAGTTTTAAGCATAGTTATTGAATAATGCTTTACCATAAAATTTGAAAAAATCTTTAGATAATTAAAAAAATATTTATCTTTTTTTCAGAATCAATTTGATCCATGGCTTCAACTTACATGTGAAAACAGTTGTGCACGCAACCAAACCTAGTTCATTAGATTTGAAAGTTAAAACAACTAATGTGATTTCAGGCATGACTGTAAATCAGTTGGCAATTGTTTTCCGTGAACTGCAAAATGTTTTAACTCTTGTATTTCTAATGATTGAGAACATGTTGAAACTTAAATTTTAATAAAATCTTAAAAAGTATAGACTTTACTTCTTTCTAATCCTTTTTACAAATGATTTCTATATAATATAAAGTTATACTTTTTTTAAAGTGCACACGAACATTATGGAAGCCCTGTATATGGGGATTTGAGTCAAGCCGAGAAATTTTTAACACATCTCAGTCTATATATTGTTTGACTGTATCTAAATTCGATTACTGCATTGTTAAAACAAAACAAAATAATGCATTTATGCACACATTTTTGTAAAATTTCATAAATAAATTGTTTACATTAGTGTAGGAAAAAGGAGCAGATATAAATCATTCGAAAAATCAGACAAAAATGTGTGTTTAAAGGCATTATTTCGGGCTTTGTGTGATTGTAAGTACTACGTCGTCGAGTAGTATATGACACGTCAGATCAGTTGACGCTTTCCATCAGAGGACGCAGGTTCTAATCCTTCCGGAGAACGCATATCTTCTTAACAAGATTTCTTGATTATTTATGCCGGTAGATATAAATAAGTACTTTATTATGAAAAAAAAGTTTCTTCTATGTGTCGTGATTCTTTAGGTCATATGCGGTCATCTCTCGAGGGTTTGCCACTGTTAACAATCCTATGGTTATCCCGCTCAAACCCCGCTCTAACCATTAATCTACCCAAAAATGTCAAGTATGTCACGCGTTGCTTTCTTTTGTCTTTCTTCCACTTTATTATCCATCCTTTAAGCATCAGCCCTCCTACCTCAGTACATGTTCCAGAAACTCGTCTATCTTTTCTTGATAGTAAGTAGCAGTTTCTGTTTCGTGTCCATCCTTTTAAAACCTCGTCGTTTCTCACATGTTCTGTCCATGGTGGCCTCAGCATCCTTCTGTGGATTCACATTACAGGTGATTCAATTCTTTCCGACATATTTGATGATATTGTTCAGAATTCGCTGCCATATTGAAGAACAGGCATCACATAACAGTCGTGTACTCTCTTTCCTTTTTCCAGTGAAACCTTCCTGTCTCTCATTCTATTCAGTTTCTGGAATGCATTCTTGTCTATACCAAAACTCTTTCAGATCTCAATGCCACACTTTCCGTCCTCTGTTGCGATACTTCACAGATATTTTAATTTTTGTACGTGTTTGATTTATATGTAGTTCTTTCTTTCCATTGTTTTAAAACTACTTTCTGTAGAACATCTTCTACTTCCCATATCTGCTATCAATACTGTATCATCTGCGTATCAAATATTGTTCAGATTGCGGCCACTAATGACAAATTCTAGCAAGACTTCTACCGTTGCAAGAATTGTTTTGCTGCATAAGTTAAAAATATCAGGTGAGAAGACCCATCCTTGTCTTACACCCCTTTCTATTCTTGTATAACTGCTGAATTCGTTTCCTTATGTATGCAGACAGTTTGTTGCCAATACAAGTTCTTGAATACTGTAATACTTTCGCTGAATATATCGTGTTTGCCGAGCGTCTCCATCAGGCCTTTGTGGCGAACTTTGTAGAATGCATTTCCATTGTCTGCAAAATTTTCTGCATTTGTATTGCACTTTCTGACAACTTTCTAAGCATACATATAGCGTGTTCTAGGGCCAGTGTTCTTCGCGAAACCTCGCTGTTCTATTTCTGGTCTGATTATGTTTGGCGTTTTATTTATCAAAATTCGGATGATGAGTTGTGTTACGTAATCAAAATCCGAGTATCCATAGAAAATATACACATATATAAATAAGAATTTATATATGAATAAACACACACACGCAATTAGATAGATAGATAGATAGATAGATAGATAGATAGATAGATAGATAGATAGATAGATAGATAGATAGATATTGGGTTGTCCGGAAAATTCGTGGAGATTTTGAAGACAAAAAACAAAGTTATATCATTGAATATCTGTACAGCTAAATATGAGTCATTTCGTTACACATACTTTCTCCATTTTTACTTGAATTTGATCAGATTTTCGGTGGTTTCTTGGCAAAGATTTCATTAAGATATGTTTTTATTTCATCGAAATGATTAAAAATTTTACTATTGATATTATTTTAGAAATACCTAAATCAATAAAATTCTGAAGGAGCAATAAAGTAAATGTTATATGTAAATATTACAAAATGTTCACCTTAGAATATGGTTAAAATAATTAGTTATAAAGAATTCTTTATTAAATTTTATATATCTATTAAATTGTTTTATATTATGAAAAATAATAATTAAATAGATATTAAAATAATTAAGTAGATATTTAATTTTAAAACATTTAAAAAGGTATTAAAAATTTGTTTTGTGATATTAAAAATTGTATTAGAATATAATGATAATAATACCATCGATTTTTTAAAATAAGAAAATGGATATTAAACTTTTTATAAATAAATATATATTAAATATTTTACAAATTAAGATTTTTATAAAAGAATAAAATAAAATGCATTCTGAATCGTGATAAAAATAGTTTAATTAAACAAAGATTCTTCAAGTCAAATCAAATATATAAAATGTCTTTCTTGCTTTTTTATTTTAGAAAAGAATTGGGCACAGGGAAAACTAAAAGAGAAATTTTGTATCAATAATGGATACATCAACGGAAATGCAGTATATATAGGGGTTTTGATCGACTGACTTTCTTGTCGTTAAGATTGAAAGAAGAAATCATGTATTCCCCAAAAATATAAACCTTTTTTCAAATTTAAAGTGGATCTCTATTCTGATTAGTTAAATGGAACACACACATAATTTTTTGTCTTCCCAAATCCATATATAAACAAAAATATTCAAACAAAAATCATTTTCACAAATACGGGCTATCATTGGCTGATGACGAGGTAGAAATCTCGAAATTTCTGTGTCGCAATGTAAGCTATATTAATATTAAAAGAAAAATTATGCTTCACAATTTTTGTTGTAAATTAGCACATTTCCAAATGTATATGCTGAAGAACTTGTTATTTTAAAACAGTTTGTTCTCTCTCTCTCTCTCTCTCTCTCTCTCTATATATATATATATATATATATATATATATATATATATATTAATTCTTTAATATATATATATATATATATATCTACATTATTAGTGTTTTAATCATTACTTTATATTGTTTACTCATCGTTGAGTAGATAGTCTTTTTTTATTGTTAAACAATATATTTATTTACATCTAGTTTCCTGGATAATCCAAAAATCTTGTTCAGAATGTATTACTTTGCCGGAGGAACCATATTTTTCTAAAATATACTGATTAATAAAAAAGCACAAATTACTTATTATGAAATCTTACGAAATGTTACGATATGGTATTAACCGGCATATTTATATAAATTATTTGGTTGAACTTTATTTTCAACGGATATTAGTATGCGAATGGACAATTTGTTTCCTATAATTAAACAATATATTTGTATATATCCACTCAAATACGAGTCTCCATTTCAAATAATATTCAAACGATTAAAATTAAATAAATATATCTTTTAATACTATTTTGTAACATTTCCTAAAATGTTGTGATATTTTCTTTGTTTACATTTGTTTATATTAGGATACGAACCAGAGTATATATATATATTATAAAAATACAGGAACTAACGTATTAATAGCTTAGTTCGTCCTTGCTTAACCATGATGTCTTCCATGGTCGCGTGTTAAGACATGTCAGTTGGCGGCTTCTCTTATATACAGGGGTCGCAGGTTTGAATCAAATATTCAGGGGTATATACATAAATGTACTGTTTAATTATAGAAAAACAGAGTATCCACTTAAATATAAGTATTTATTAAAAATAACGTTCAAATAAATAAATAAATAAATATACAACATTCAACGTTATTGCCATTATTACGATGTTTCGGCTGTTGTACGCTCCGGCCTTGTTAAGTTGCTTAGAATTTTGAACCGAATCATTTCTTACGAACACTTGGGTATATCATTCTTATTCTATGTGTGATGCCACTTCTGGTAGCCACATTGGTTTACAACAGACGAAACATCATAATAATGCCAATAAAAACGAAGACAGTAGTCGGAACAATGCAAATAGTTTAAATACTACCTCATCTCAGAAGTATAGACAAATAAATATACTGGAGCATTTATGAGTATCCATGAAAAATAAACAAATAGATATTATGCTTAAATAAATTCAAATATGTCTGAATTATTTCATTTTGTTATTGCCTACATAGAATTTTGTATTATCTATCTATCTATATATATATATATATATATATATATATATATATATATATATATATGTATCAATGAAACGTGGCCGAGATGATATAACTTTATAACATTGACTTTCGGATTTTTAAAACCATAAGTCTTCAGATCTGATATTGTCGGAGTGAAGAATGAGACGCCTTTTGATAATTACCTTAAAATCATACAACTGATCAGCCCAAGCACTGTTGACTTATGCCGACAGAACTATTTGGGAGCCGTCTCTAATTGTTTCTGACTGTCCGAGCCTGATATCACATGACGGTGTAACTGCGGATTGTAAATGTACCGCTCTTGTTCATACATTAATGATCGCATAATATACATTTGCTCCTAAAATCTGTGACTTATTACCTCGTATTATACTTACAATATGAACTATAGCCGCTTATGGTGCGTGTACTGTACGGGCGTCTGCGCATGACGAACTGGTTAGATGCCTTCCGATACACGTGTGCTTGTCATTATTATTGCATGTTTTACAATCTAAAATGGTATAGTTTTCTGAAAGCTAAATTGTTCAGATCAAAATTTCACACTTCTAGAATTGTTTTTGTTGTTTTTTTTCTGTGATCATTCTTTTTTTTAATAAAATCTGTAAAGTAGCTCCGAATAGACGTAAAATAATTTTTTCAAAGTACAGATATAATGCCGTTTTTCAGGTTGAGAATATTTCGAAATAACCTACATTATAGATCAGATATCATACATTAAAATTCTTTCTTCATCTAGTGATTTAAATATTACTTTTCATGGTCGCCTGTTAACGCCTTTTTGTAATAGACGATGCAGTCCAAATTTGAACATTCAACGCATGTCGTTGTCTTACTAGCTGTATTGAATAAGTTAAAGGGAATAAATATGTTTATCCATTACTGTGTAATTTCTGTGCGTATTTTTTGCGTTCACCTATAATTTTATTTCTGAGATGGACATCCCGTTGCAAGTCAGGTATCACAGGTGACAACCTGGTTGAAATTCCAGTGTCGGTTGTAAAGTTGCCAGTCAAAAGTGAAGTCCCTACAGATAAATTTTATTAACATGTCACACCAAAGAAAACATATTATTCTTGTTTGAAA
>JBBBDQ010000222.1:8752500-8800000 GCA_037127315.1 Ascarosepion bandense | reverse complement strand
AGTTTTTTTTTATTACTATATTTTGCGCGTTTGAATTTAGTGTGTCTGTGTATGCATGTCATTAAGTTTCCATGTGGTTTTGTTTAGAGGAGGCTTGTATTATTTTTATAAATATTTCTTCCTGCATCCTGAGCGTACCATATTCTGCATTTTAGTAGACAGGTATTACTCTGAATTTATATCCACGACATTCGTGTAAATGTTAAGAAACGTACAACTTCCTTTTATTTGCTGGTTCAATGTTACTTCTGTGCATGGTTACTCGTCTATTTAGGCCTTGTGTTGCCCACACTTACATTTTTGCGCATTTATCGTATTTTAAACCATGAATTCCATTTTTATGCTTGCTTCTTAGATCTGCTTTATTTTGAATGTAGGTTGTTACCCAACTTAAAATGGTTTTCTTCTATCATTTTTTATACCCCATATCATTTTTGTTGCACTTTGTGACCCCTGTATTGTGTTTCTTGGATTTTCATGAGATTATATTACTTTTAATTATTTCCGTTGTCTTTGAGATTTCCCTTATTTTATCATTTTTGTTGAGTACTTCTATGTGTCTTTTTATCTTTGTAAATAATACTAGGTTGCTTTTGTTGCGTATGGTGATGTATGCGAGAATGTTTTCTTCTTTTCCATTTTATTTTTTATTCCGATTTGATTCTCATGGTATTTTTTCTGCAATTAGAAAATCCTTATTTATGAGTGAAGCGGGGTATCCTTTTAGTTGTAGTGTTTTTCGTAGTTCCTCTCGGCGTATTTTGCTAAGGGTTTTGTCAGCTACTATTGTACAAATTCGTAGTGCTAGTGAGTAGGGGTTAGATTTTAGAAAACGTTTAGTGTGTTGACTCATGAAATGGAAGTATTGTTTGTTGTCTGAGGTTTTATGGTAAATGTCTGTGATGCTGTAATTTTTGGTTTTATATGATCGTTTTTTCCAATATAGCTATATTCTAGTGGGAAGTTATTTTTGAGATGTAAGTTTTGGAGTAGATTGTGTAGTTTATTTATGTCTTCACATATTTATCTCTAAAAGATAAAACAATCATCTAGATAAATTTTCCATGATTTAGTAAATTCTGTTTTTATGTCTTCTCCATATTTGTATCTTTTTTGGTTGTATAGGTTTTCTTCTAGGTGAGCTAGTATGAGTGTTGCATATTTCGGGTTATTTTGTCCCCACCGCGGCACCTGTTGAGTGAATATAATTTTGGTTGTTAAATTGGAATCAGTTGTTATCTAAAATGTGTTCTATATTCTTTATAATAAATTATTTTGTGAGAAATATTTCTGGGTATTTTTCAATGCAAAAGGAATTGGACTATCTACATAGGTGATGTTATGTTGCTAGACAGGCAATTCACTTCAAATGTTAACATGAGTAGGTCTACTTTTTGTGCAATGAAGCTTAAGAAATATATGCTGTCTCTGATATAGCTTTTTTTATTTTTGTGGTGTAGTATCGTAATATTTTATATATATAAAGTTGTTCAGTCTGCTTTTGGTACAAGCTGGTCATGCTACAATGAGTTTGAATTTATGACATTTTGTGGTGTGAATATACTAAAATTTTTGTTCCTGAAAATCTGCTTTAATTGTGTTTAATTCATGTATCTTTGTGTATCCGTAAAAATTGCTGGTTTTTGAAACAAAGACGTTTTATATTTTCGTCAGTATTCTACTTTTAGAGTTTTTTTCTAATTTTTTAATGCGATATATTATGATTATTTTCGTCTTCTTGCATATCTTGAATATTTGTTTTATAGTTAATTTTATCCATAATGACTGCAGCACTGCCCTCGTCTGCTTCTTTTATTTGTCTACTATTGTTCTCACGGAGTTTTTTTAATGCTAAATTTTGTTTGTGTGTGCGATTGATAGAGGGTTGTGATTGTTTTGAAAGTCTGTGTACCAGAGGTTTTTAAAGAATATATTCTTTTTGATTGAATAATTATTCTTATTTAGGAAATATTAAGATTTGTTTTTTATCATTGTGCTATCGGTAGCCTTGTTGTTTTTGTGTAATTGTTCTATGAGTATAAATTTCCTTTAAAATTTGTCTAAGGTCTTTTAAAGGTGTCTAATGTTACTTTTGGGAGTGGGGCAGAACGTTAGACTTTACTTTAGAAGTTTTATTTCCTCTTATTTTAAAGGAAAGAGGAAAAAATCTATAATAACTGATTTTGTATTTTTTAAATTCATCCTTTCCTTCGGATCGAATGTTCTAAACATGTTTTCTAGCTGGTGATATGCACCTTTTATATGTTTTCAAACTTTTGGGTAGTAGGGGTTTGGATTGGAAAATTTTTTGTTGGCATATCTGGGTAATCGTTGGTGGTTGAGTAAGTTTCGATAATTAGATTTGTAGTGGGTATTATTTTGTGTTGTGATGACTGTTTTGCAGTTGAATATGTTTGTATTATGAAATAGTGGCCCGTTACGTCGGCTCGTTAATTGGGTGGCCTGGTTTGTCTTGGTGAGTATATCTGATCGGCGGTTGATTAGGTGCGTGATTATTAAAATTATTATTATGAAGAGTTGATTGTTGAGTGAGTCTGTTAGTGAGTAATTCGGTATGGCTTGGCGAGTGTACCTGATGGGTGGGAGTATTTGTGTGATAGTAAGCTTTGAAATGCTTAGCTCTATTTTGTTGTTCATATTGGTTTCAAGAGTATGTGTTTTTTCCAGTGTTTGGTGTCTGACTAAGGGCTTGTTTTTGTATTCTTAAAGTCTAGTTTATCTCCCCATTTATATATATATATATATAATATATAACACAAAATGTACATTTGGAGGATAGCCATTTCAAGGTTATATTAAAGCCATCTTTTCAAGCTCATGCAACACATGATATGAAAAGAAATTACAATGAGCAGAAATAAAGATTGTTTAGAAATAAGGTGGAAGAGAGAGCGAAATTAAGAGGTATAGTTAATCTTATATTAAAAAATTAAATCTAATTCTTTATCGACACCTACTATGCAATTCATATCTCTGTTTTCAAAGTGTATATTGGTTATGATATTTTAATACTCTAATCTTTTCTACTAAACCCATATTACATCTATCACTAGGACTATTTTGAGTAAGTGGTGAGCCTAATAATTTCAAACCTATTTGGAAATTCAAAACTTTTGCCTTCTGTTCCCAAAACATTTGGGGAAAAGCTGTTTAAAATGTCAATTATGTGTTGCTAAAAGTGTGTCTATGGGTCTAATAACTTTGCTTCCACTCCCCCGCTGAAATCCTAATGTAGATATTAGAACTTTCCTGTTTCCTTTGGGGAAAATGGTCGCTTGATTGCTAACATTAGTAGATTTCCACTTACTCTCAACAGGAGAATGCTTTTGGATTTCAATTACAAGACAGTAAAATACCAGGTTTAATATCATTTAAATAAAAATTTCTTTAAAATCTGGTTATTATGCGAATTGATGATGCTGTGTATATTATTAATACAAGAATAGCAAATTTTAATAGTTCTTCTATTAAAGACATTTTTTATAGTTTTATCTTTGTGAAAATGTTTACTTATTAATTTCTGTAAATATTAATATTTTATATCCCACAAAACGGAGGGGACGTTGTACCACATATATATTCTTTTTCTATGTCTACTTTTAGACCTAGACAATTCCAAATTACTAACTGGCTCTTTGGAGATCATTAATATACAGTTCTTGCTTTTCATTAAAGACCTTAATGTTGAAATCTAATCGGATAATTCTAGCACTTAAAGCAGTAGATATCTGTTTCACAGTGGCATTGAGGTGCTTAGAACTAATATTAATGTAGCTGGGGGCTTTCATTATTTTTATAGTAGGGCTTGAAGGAATTGTTACTGAAATTAAGGGTGAATTCTAGATAATTAAAACGTTTAGGTTAAAAGAAATTTCAGTTTGATATCCGATTACTTTAAAGGTCCTAATAATTTTCTATTAGATCTTAGTAGTCAAAGTCTACTACCATTAGGGCTGAATTTAAGTCCTTTAACTGCAATCCTACTAAGAGTATGTAAAATATATATGCCCATTAAATCCGCAAATTTAGATGAATTATATATGCCCTAGAGACATCAAAATTAACATTGAGACATTTACTCCAGACTGAATAAGTGTTAAAATGGATTTTCTATCTGTTATGAAAATATTACATTCGCTGTCTGTGATCTCCACATAGTGTTTTGGCAAAAATAGTACAGTTACTAGTACGTTTTTATAAAATGAAAAATGTAGCTCTATAATATCTAATCTGAGAAATGTAGTTTTCATTTTACCATTAATATTGATAAAATGATGTATGGTATCAGATGAACCATTCCAGAGTTTGGTGTGTATGGTAAGTGGTAGCATATCGGTTACATATTTGTTTATTTATCTATTTATTTATCAATGATATTTTTAGAAATAAAGCATAGTTTAGGATTTTTCAGCATTAACTGCCGTACAGCTGTTTAGGTAACTAGTAACAGTTCTGTCTTATTTTCATTGTTTCTAACGGTATAAGCTGGAGAGAAAAATACGATCCATGCTTTTCGTTGTTTACGTATTAAGAAGCAAAAGACAACAGACTAACCGAAGATTATTTTTTGTGGAAATTATATAGATTTGTCATACAAGTATTAGTAATTTGCTAATAGCCGTGTTAAACAGATGCATTCAGACCTTTCCCATGGGTATTTGTGTGTACATGAATAAGACGAACGCATCAAAAGTTTTAGCTATTATCTATTTAAACATCCAAACATTTAAGCTTACAGTCCATAGAAGTCAGTCAGTTCCATATGTGATACAAGCTTGAAAGATTATGTCTCGAAAACAACAAAACTGACTAGGCACAATATTTTTCCGCAGTAGGTTGCCATTCTTTCTTGCGGTAGACTATTTGACAACCAAAGCTATAGATCCCGATATCTTCCGCTTTTTAATTAATAGCTCAAGGGAGAAGCGACGGATTCATTACTTTCCCAATTTTAATTGCGTGTATGTGAATGCAACGAATTCAACCGGAACTTGAACTCGGCCCTCCGATTTCTAGTTCCAAGCCGATATCCACTGCACCAGAAATTCCATTGTAACATTCCTTTAGATATCTCAGTTTTAAGTAATGACTCTGAGCAAATCAACTTTGTAAGTTTCCTCTGATGGAATCACGTTATTGTACCCACAACTGTTAGATGTAGCCACTGATTGGTTTACTTAACCAACAGATTTAACCTCAAAGCCAAAAAAAAATTAGCATGGGACAGGCTAGCTTCCCAGAGAGTAAAATACTACGCCTCCTTGGCCTTACACTCTCGGCGGACCTCAAATGGAATGACTATATTGAATCCATTGCCAAATCTGCTGCTATGAAAGTCGGCTCTCTGTGCAGGGCCCGGAAATTTTTCCCACCTGAAACTATTCTGCACATATAGAAATCTACCATCCGCCCGTGTATTGAATATTGCTGCCATATCTGGTCGGGTGCCCCTGCTGCTCTCCTTGGGCTTCTTGGCAAAATACAAAGGAGGATCTGTAACGTGGTTGATACTGACTTGGCAGACCGGCTGCAGCCGCTCTCACACCGGCGTGATGTAGCTTCCCTGTGCCTCTTCTACAAGTACTTTCATGGCTTCTGCTCCGATGAGCTTAGATCACTGGTGCCGCCTAAGCACGAATTTACACGAGATACTAGATTAGCAACTAGGTCCCACACTTTTACAGTTAAACAAATAAGATGTAACCGTAAATTCTACTCCAACAGCTTCTTTTCTCGCGCTTCCTGCCTGTGGAACTCCCTTTCACAAGTCTGCTTTCCCGACAGTTACAATCTCCAGGTGTTTAAATGTAGGGTCAATAGACACCTCCTATCACACTAACTCCCAACTATTCTCACAACACTCTCATCTACCCAACCCTCATTCTCGGTATCCTCACCCGCCTATCACCCACCCTCTGTTATTTCCTATATTTAACCAGCCTTTCTCCACTCTACGTAGCCCCCTGCACAGTAGTGGCAGTGACATGCCTTGCTCGGGGTGAAACGCTTATAAAAAAAAAAAAAAAAAAGGGTAAAGAACACAATGAACGAAAACTTGTAAATGTGATCAGAAAAAACAATCAGAACTATATAAATAGCCTAGATAGTTATATAGACAGATCATGAAATAGACTAGAGTGTGCAAGTGCCGATATGCCGTGGATATGAAAACAAAGAATACGATAGAAGTCCCAACCATATAATTAGTGTAAATAGTTAAATATCTCATCTCAGAAATATAGACAAAACATGAAGTAGGCGGCAGCGTGCAAGAAACCGATACGTCTTGAATATGGCAACAGAGATGAGCACAAGAATCTGAAAAATATAAATAGTGTAAATAGTTCAAATATCTCATCTCAAAAATATAGACAGATCAGAAGTAGACCAGAACATGTAAGACGTCGATATGTCGTGAATATGGCAAGAAAGATAATCACAACAGTCTGAACTAAATAAGTAACATAAATAGTTACAATATCTCATTTCAGAAATATAAACATATCATGAATTACGCTGAAGTGTGCAACAGCCGATATATCTTGAATACGGCAACAAAGATAATCACAAAGTCTGAACCATATAAGTAGTGTAAATAGTTGCAATAGCTCATCTCAGAAACAGAAACCGATCATGCAATAGACTGGATGGTGCTACAGCCGATAAGTCGTGAGTATGAAAACAAAGATGGGGACAGCAGTCCGAACCAGGTAAAGAGTGCTTATATTTACAATTCTTCATTTCAGAAATACAGATAGATGTTGCAAATATGATATTCCGATGTGGTCATTCATCTAGATACTGCCCAGCCTCAACAATCAATTCATGGTCAGGTGACCGTAAGCCTGTGACCTCTGATTGCAGCTAAAGAGCCGAAACAAAATGTAGTCGTCTGGGATTTTATTGTAACACAAATTTTGTAGATTTTAAGAAAAAATTAACGGTCTTCATAGGTTTAATCTACTTTGTAGTTATATGCTGCACTAGCAGGTTTAAATATCTCCGAGAAATGCTGTACCTAAATAAAAATGGAGACAATGTGTTTGCAGCATCAAGATAAAATATTTACTCTTATAACAGCCATTATCCATATGAATTTAATAAATGAGGAGAGAAGAGTCGTTCAAAATCCGTTTTCTCTAGCACTTGTAAACATTTGTTCCGAGAGCCAAAATGTGCCTTCAAATATCGCACGTTTCAGCCGAGAGAATAAACAGAAAAAAAAATACATGCATGGCATTATCTCTCGATATTAATTTCACAAATGCAATTATTCTGAGAATAATATCAACATTATAAATGAATATTTTGAAAGAAAAGATTTTCAATTTAATTCGGGATTAAGCAGGAAACTTCCAAAAAAAAATTCATTGACGTCTCTCCACAACTTCTTGCAGTTTGTTATGCCTTTATATATTTCATATCTTGTTATCACTCTCAAAAATTGACCTGCCATCCATTTAATCAAGTTCGTAAGTAAGATCATGCATAGTTTTCATCTGCCCCCTTGCCGGCAATGGTTTCTGTGTGCATCCAAATTTTAAAAGCCTATTTCTCTTATTAAACTTTACTAGAAAATTAAACTTTCCTTCCTGATATTACATATAAGCGTCCTTTTGGTTTCCAACTTCTTTAAAGTTTCATCTTGCTTATATGTTTGATGCATGACATGCTCAACATCATTCAAAGTACAACTTTTCTGTTACCTCTAGGGGATTGTCATGAAGAGGCCCGATATGACGTTATCTACGATTTTATGTTTTCAAATGAAACAGGTTTAAAAAAAATTCCGGAATAAGAAAGTTCTAAATATGATATAACTAGCAGTATAGCCCGGCGTTGCTCGGGTGTAAGGAAAGCTTTAAAACTAATCCATAGTCCTGGAGCTCAGACACTTTGGACGTTGGCATAAAAGACTAAAAAGCAATAGCTGTTTGCAGTAAAAGCGAAACCGTAGACTGAAAGAAAAATGAATGGATGTAAGTCAAATTTTCATTTCCTGGTATCGATATCAAATAAGTTTTTTCGTCGTAAACTGAAGTTTGAAGGCTAAATAAGTCCTCTGAGTAAATGGTATCATGGTTGAGACTAAGAACTACAATTATACCTACTTAGAGCCAAACGCAAAACAAAATCTAAAATAACAGGGCTGAAAACAATACAGACATACAGGCAGATAAACAGACACACACACAAACTTCTTGCCTTATATATATATATATATATTTTCTGCATTATTGTAAGAACTGCAACCTTGAAACTTCTGAATATCATTTCTTATGTCTTTGTCTAAGAGTGTATCAAATTTGATTAAAATCGGACCACTCCTTCTATAACCCGATTTATTCGATAATCGATTTTCGATATTTATCGGGGGTACCTTGACTCAAACCCTAGCTAAGAACACTCGCAGACACTGATAGTAAAAGTATGTAAATTTTCAAGAAAATCGGTTCAGCCGTTTCGGAGTTTATAGGTAACAGACACACACACACATAGACACACACAGACACACAGAGACAAGTTTCCATTTATAAATAAGTTTAGATAGATTCGAAACAATATTGCTATGGCGTTGGTAGTAAAAGAGGTATACCACTATTCACCATTTATTCTGGACATACAACTTACGAAAAATATTTTTAATAGGCTGCGAAATGTTGCTAATAACATTATTTTGTTCAAATTAGACAAGCTCTATAATAAACGTATTAGATGTCTTTCAAACGAATGATGCGAAAACCTCGAGTAAACGGTGCCTAATACATATAACACTTTAGTGTGAAATCATTCAAGCGAGGACAAGTATATACGGACTCATAATTATGTTCTTAACGTGGTAAACAATCGTTATACAAAAGAATCTCAATATTTTAGTTTTTTATTACGCTTAAAAGAAAATAATTTTTGTCTTTAGTGAATAGTTTTCCACCTTACAAACTGTTTTTCCACAGGCGAAACCTTTATAAAATTATCGCTACTCTATCGCTATTACCATACCTAATGTTCAGAAGAGCTACATTCCTTAATTTTCTTAATTCTTCCCCCCCCCCCCAAATAAAATACCCCGCTACGCCGTGTACGCTGTTGCTATGAGGAGCAGAATCACAGTCAGATGCATTTCAACTACTACAATGTTAAATCTTTTATGTCCAGGATTAACCGTTTTAATTCACACCTATCCTCATAAAATTGACACTAATTCTTATCGATCTCCACAATTTGATGACTGTGTTTGGAATAATAAAAAAAACACACACATCACAATATACATACATATCTAAAATAACTGTACCTGTTTCGGCATTCACACTGGTCGGGTTGAGCCGGCGTCCTTCCCAGCGATGGAGAAAGATTCGGTGGGATTTGTTTAAGAGCAGGATCCCATGTTCAACTCTGTACAGACCTCAGACATTTTTTAATTATCCCGCAACAAGTTGCCAATACCTGCTGCGTAATCTGGTTGTCAGCCAATGCTATAGAACGCAATCTGTACTGTTATTTAACCCATAACTGGAGGGAAGGGACGTATTAATACCTAAGTAATATCGCGTAAGTGAATGCAGGACATTCAACTTGAATTTGAAACTCGGCTCCCCGATTTCTCTTTCCGAGCCGATATCCACAGCACCAATACGCGCATCCGTCCAGAAACGCTTACAGCACTTGGTATTCCCAAGTGGTGACCCATCTAAGTACTGACGAGGCTCAACGTTGCTTAAATTCGGTGATCAGACGCGAACTGTTGTATTCAACGTGGTATGACTCTAAACATATCTGAAATGTTTTGATTCATTAAAAAAAAAAAAGAAAATGGTTAAGAAAATCGCAAAAGCGTTCATGTATATAGTACATTCAGCCATTTTATGTCAAGAGAAGAAAATACCAAACATATAAGAACACCTAGAAAAATTGAATAAAAAACTTAATCGCAGTTCTGTCTCAGTCTTCTTTAAAGAAATTTGTATGAAAAAAAATTTTCTGGCGAAATACAAAATTATATCAATGATATACACTAACGGCCATACTTATAAGGGCATCCAGTGTTTAAAAATGATATATTTCATACTATTTTTAGAATTTATTGCCAAGTGAATACTTGTAAATGAAAATAGAATGATTCTTTTGTTAATGCTGCACACTAGCACGTGCATCAAATTAATTTATTACTATTTAATACTTTCCTATATTGCTGTTTCATCAATGACAGAATGAAGAAAATTTAGGGTTATTCGGAGGAGATCATCTTTGCTTTCTTGTCTTGTAAAAATTTAGAAAAGTAATAATAACAAAAGAACCATACTATTTTCATTTCAAATTATCCACTTTGCAATAAATACTAAAAATAGAAGGAAATACTAATCTCTTTTAAAAACTGGGGTGGCCTAATACTTATGGCTGGTAGGCAACCTCTTCTGCCTCCCATAAGCATGGACCAGGTGATTCTCCCGGAGAGTAATACAGTACGCCTCCTCGGACTTACCCTGTCCTCAGTCCTCAAATGGAACCACTATATTGAATCCATAGCAAAATCTACTGCTAAGAAGATTGGGTCACTATGTCGATCCAAGATGTTTTTTCCACCTGAATCCATCCTGCATATATACAAGTCAACCATCCGTCCGTGCATGGAGTACTGCTGTCATTTATGGTCAGGTGCCCCTGCCGTTCTCCTCAGTGTTCTTGACAAGCTCTAAAGGAGAGTCTGTAATGTGATAGGTATTGATCTGGCGACTCGACTGCAGCCACTTTCCCATCGTCGAAATGTGGCCTCCCTCTGTCTCTTCTATAAATACTTTCATGGATTCTGCTCGGATGAGCTTAAGTCACTGATGCCTCCTCCGTGCAACCAGACTGGCAACTGGGTCCAACCCATTCACAGTCAGGTTAGCCAAATGCAGACTACAATTCTACTCCTGCAGCTTCCTCTCTCGCACTTCCCGCCTGTGGAACTCACTCCCGTATTCTTGCTTTCCTGACGGCTACAACCTCCAGAAATTTAAATGCAAAGTCAATAGCTTGTACTCCTCACTCTTTTCTAATTAATCTTTTTACATTTATGTAACCCCCTGCACATCAGTGGCGTTTCTGCCTTGCTCGGGGTGAAATGATTAAATATATATATATATATATATATATATATTGATATGCCTATTATTATACGTTTTAGGTATGACTGTGAGTTTCATGCATTCCAGCATTTATCAGGAACATATCACATCATATTGGCTCAGTTTTATTAGAATTATGACATAGCGTTCCTTTTTCAAAGTTTGTTAAGGGCATAAAATCTCATGTAGTAATATTTTTCATTTATTACATGTATAATAAATTTGTTGACTAATGAAACCTAAAAATAAAATAGGATACTAAAATCCTGGAGGAAGAGAAAAACAGATTTTTTGTATAATTTAAAATATATATAAATTAAATTAGAGCCTGTTAGGACTAAGCAAAGTGTAAGTAAGGTAATTGTATTTTTTACACATATATGTATACTTATTTTCCTACTAATATATATGGATATATTTGTCATCCTCATACAAATCTGTTTCGCTGTACCACAGCTGAACCGTGTGGCTAAATATTTACCTACTTCTGGCCTGGATTGAAACTTGACCGATTGGGTGTCAGTCGGAATCTCTACTCCCTAAGATATAGGCGCATAGAATAAAAGAGGGGAATATATATATATATATATATATATATATATATATATATATATATATATATATATATATATATATATATATATATATATATATATATGTTTTGAATGAATGTTTAGGTGTTTTGTTTACACCTCTTCTTGTTGAACACAAACACGGATTGCTCTGAATCAGGAATTGAACCCCCGCAATTAAAGAGGGTTATTCATCCCTCGTTACCAAAACAGTTATAAACCACTCTCTATTTTCTTATTCCCTCTCTTTCTCAGTTTTTCTCTGTCTCTGTATCTCTCTCTATTTCTCTGTGTCTTTGCTTATCGATCAAAAGAATTTTCTATCGAAAAGATAAATTAGATTGAGGTCATTTTTGACATCACTGTCATCTTGTCTATAGTAGGGAATAAATGCTGTTCCTCTTTCTGATTATGTTGTACTCATTATTCCGTTTACTTCCGGTTGCTTCTATTTATATATGCAAATTCTATATTTTCATACTATTTCTTTTTTTTTTCATCTTTTCTAGTCAGCCCTTGTTATATCTGTCAATATGTATAACCATAAATCGATCTATGGTATCTTGATGGTACTATCAGTAGACCGACAATTATAAAGTGACACAATTTATTTTGAATTTTTCAACTACACCCAATTATTTGCTTCATTTACGAGAAATTTGAGAGGAGACTATCTTTATCGAATAATAAACCCAACAACGATTTTTAAACAATTTAAATTCAATTTTTTTTTAATAAGTATTGTTTTGTTCTTTATTTTTAGAGTTAACCCGCCTTCTTGTTTTACAATTTAATTTCTTTTTTTTCTTTGTTTATCGATGTTTTATTTTTATTCTTATTTATTTAAAAGAGAAAAAGAAAATTAACCGATTCTTTGCATTATTCTTTTATTTATTTATTTATTTACATTGTAAGTGAGTCATTTTTATTTTATCAGTTATTTTTATTTTCATTTTTTCTTTGATTTAACAACTTTCCTTCTTTATTTTCTTTAAATTTTATTTATTTTTTCCTTATACTTCAAGATTTCTTTTGACTGATTATGAATTCCCACCCTTACCTCCTGCGTTATGTTATATATATATATATATATATATATATACTTTCTTTTGGTTTTTTTCTTTATTCCTGAGAATTCTATTTTTGATTACATTTTTCTTCACCATCCATTCTTCAGAAATCTTACGCTTATTTCTGTTATCTTTTTGTGCGAAAATTCTCATATTTACTCTCTTCATTTGCCATTCTTCATATTTCTTAAGCTATTGACTCCATTTTCGTTTTCCTTTCATCTTCTTTGTTTCCCCTGATAATATATATTCTGTTCACCTAAATTATTTTCTTATGTTAATTTTTTAGAATCTTTTTTTTTCATTTTAATCTCTCTTTTCCAGCCAATTTTTTTTCGACGTTCATTTTTTTCTTCCGAACATTTATAAATTTCTTTCTTTCAAATTCTCGTCTATTTCCCCTTTCTAACAATTTCACCGGCTCTATTTTTAAAATCAATTTTCATAGGTTTATTTTATCTCCGCTTTCCTTTTCTTTTTTTAGATTTCCCTTCTTATCTAAACTGATAAATTGACAACTCCTTTGTTTCACGGTTTATTTGCAATGAACAAATTTCATCCTAACAAAAAGCAAAAAAAAGACAAATTGTATTACATCTTCGTAGTCTATACAGCTGTAGCTTGGCGTAAGTAATTGGAATTGAACAATTTTCTATCTGAGAGATTTAGGAAAAGATTGACGGTTCCACTTAAGGATTATCATTGAAACAGATTTCACAAAACTCTTTCTATATAATCAACATTTAGATAGAATCAAATAAACTGTGTTTCTGGTTTTTGGTTTTTTTTTTTACCTCTGTTTGTCGGTGTGTGTGTGATCTCATACGTCTGTTTGGTACCCTGTAAATATTTTATGTGTATTTTAGGGCAAAAACTTAAAACAATGAATCTACATTCTGTTATTTTACAATTCTCGGAAGAAAAGATAAATTTAAGTAAAATGATGTCGCTTATAGATGCTACGATAAGAAAATAAAATGTTTTCCATTACCTGTTATTTATGTGTGCTTTGAAGTTCAATATAGCCTTGAAAGAACGTATTATTAAAGATCCTTAGTGAGTGAATACAACAATCTGTGTAAAGTGTTTACTGCTATTAACCGAGTATGATAAGTAATATATACCTTAAATTTACTAAGTGATTCTGCTGTAATAAAAGATCCATTAAAAAAATGAGACACTGAAAAACAAAAGAGGAGAATAAATATTGTTATTTAATATTAGAGTATTTTAATATTCATTGTTGAAGGAATCTTCTAGAGATTTAGCTGACAAGTAGCATATGCTGCGGAGACTCGTGGGATTGATGATGTTTGTGTTGCTTGATTTTTATTGGTTAATCAGATTTCCCATGATGTTATCTTGATAAGCAGCGTCCGTGTGTCGAAGTTAACAATTATTCGACCATAATTTAATTTTATTCGTGTAAAATCTTTTGTAAAATAAAGACGAAAGCTGATGATAGTTCGGCTGAAACAGGCGTATACTTCCAATTCACCATGAAATAACGTGTCTGTCTTAATTTTTTCTTATATTTGCTCTATATGTATTTCTATGCATATATATTTAGAGGTCTATTAGAGAGTTATCCTACCACTGTATGTACAGGATACTCATTTGGATTATTCTATACCCACACCGCATGCTGATATATATATATATATATATATATATATATATATATATATATATATATATAACCGTTTACATCATATATATGTGTCATAGTGATGGTGCTTGTATTGTATATTTTGCGTTGGTTAAGCTGACTTCCCGGTAATTTGTCTTGGAAAGCAGCTTTTTTGCGTATGATCTGTGTGGAAGTTCATAATAATTCTTAAATAATTCAATTATAATATATATTCCTCTGTATCCCGTATTGACAAGATGAATAGATATGTTGTTTTATTTTCGTTTTTTAAACAAATTTCCTGGTATTTTCTTCTTGACAATCAGCGTCTCTGAGGATAATATAAATGTGGATATGTATCATAATTTTTATTATAATTCAATCATATTATATATTATCTTCCATATTCAACATAAACTTGAGAAATACTTTCTTAAAAACAACATTTATAACTATTATTAAAGATAGGTCTACGTTTACAAATATTTTTAAAAAATCTGTCGCTTTCTGCGACACGTAAT
The DNA here is from genome assembly GCA_037127315.1 of Ascarosepion bandense. Taxonomy (NCBI): domain Eukaryota; kingdom Metazoa; phylum Mollusca; class Cephalopoda; order Sepiida; family Sepiidae; genus Ascarosepion; species Ascarosepion bandense. The sequence continues at coordinate 8,785,075 of JBBBDQ010000222.1, read as the reverse complement.
GTAAACAATCTCTCCACGAACGCTCCTAGCGAAAACGCTTCTAATTTAAATTTTAAAATCATTTGTTTCTGATGAAATTCCGAGGACGGTCTGAAATATCAAATATAATAATAGAAATAAATAAATACTGTTCAAAAAATACATTTTTAAACTTACAACTTTTTAGCAGTTTTTTCCTCTCTCTCTCTCTCTCTCTCTCTCTCTCTCTATATATATATATATATATATATATATATATATATTATGACTGAAGTTTGATATAATTATGATAACTTTTCAAAATGTTTATACACACAAACGCTTCATATAAAAAAAATCGGAAAATCTAATTAAAAAATTAATAACAAAAATCATCAAAATTCCTTAACTCTCCGTTAGAGACGGAACTATTTTGTGTTTGAATTATGATAGAATTAGGATAAACTTCCATACGTAGATTATACGGACGAACACTTCTGGTCAAAACAAATAACCGCGAAGTCTGCTTAACCAATGCAAATCAAACAAACCTCAAACATCATCAGTATCCCTCTTTTCTTTACAGAATACGGATACTTATATATATTGGGATTAAATTATTAGAGAATTGTAGAAATTTTCTACACATTGATCATACATACAAACGCTGCTTTCGAAGACGATTTCCGTAAAACCTTCTAACACACCAAGCATATTTAAAGAAAATAGGACTATACAAATAAAAACGTATACAATCTAATGGGTACAACCACTCTAATGCACCAACAACTTCAAACACATGTGATCTCAAAATACAAAAGCTAACCCTTAAATGACCGTAATGGGTTTTTTTATACTCAAACCAAACCAAACCAAACCAAACTAATAAAAAAATCTATAATCCTCATGTCTATGTGGAATACGCATAATTAGATGTATATCAAGATTTAATTATTTTAGAATAATGATCAAAATCCAGTAGTTGATTTTACACACGAACATTGATTGTCAAGAGAGATTTTCTGGAAATCGTTTAAACAAAAGAAAGAAAAACAATATAGACAACATTACTATCCCTCATTTCAATGCAGCAATCGTATAAGTATATATATTATAATTGAATTATGATTAAATTATGTTAAACATCTATACATATATTACGCACACTATCCTCGGTGTTTCGGCAAATTCCCGCTATGTCTTCTTAACAAATGAAAAGGAGACAACAATTACAGCATCAGTATTTCTCAAGTTTATGTTGAATATGGAAGATAATATATAATATGATTGAATTATAATATAAATTATGATAAATATCCACATTTATATTATCCTCAGAGACGCTGATTGTCAAGAAGAAAATACCAGGAAATCTGTTTAAAAAATGAAAATCAAACAAAATATCTATTCATCTTGTCAATACGGGATACAGAGGATTATATATATTATAATTGAATTATTTAAGAATTATTATGAACTTCCACACAGATCATACGCAAAAAAGCTGCTTTCCAAGACAAATTACCGGGAAGTCAGCTTAACCAACGCAAAATATACAATACAAGCACCATCACTATGACACATATACATGATGTAAACGGATATATATATATATATATATATATATATATATATCAGCATGCGGTGTGGGTATAGAATAATCCAAATGAGAATCCTGTACATACAGTGGTAGGATAACTCTCTAAGAGACCTCTAAATATATATGCATAGAAATACATATAGAGCAAATATAAGAAAAAATTAAGACAGACACGTTATTTCATGGTGAATCGGAAGTATACGCCTGTTTCAGCCGAACTATCATCAGCTTTCGTCTTTATTTTACAAAAGATTTTACACGAATAAAATTAAATTATGGTAGAATAATGATTAACTTCGACACACGGACGCTTTCTGCGGCACGTAATGTAAACAATCTCTCCACGAACGCTCCTAGCGAAAACGCTTCTAATTTAAATTTTAAAATCATTTTTTTCTGATGAAATTCCGAGGACGGTCTGAAATATCAAATATAATAATAGAAATAAATAAATACTGTTCAAAAAATACATTTTTAAACTTACAACTTTTTAGTAGTTTTTCCTCTCTCTCTCTCTCTCTCTCTCTCTCTCTATATATATATATATATATATATATATATATATATATATATTATGACTGAAGTTTGATATAATTATGATAATTTTTCAAAATTGATTTGTCTTGACAAGTAGCGTTCGTATGCAAACTCTGTGGATTTTTATCCTAATGTAATGATTATTCAGTCACGATATATATATATATATATATATATATATATATAATATCCCCATCCCGCTTAGACTTAAAGGATGCTGTTGATGTTACTAATTATTTTTTATATCGTTTCACCCCAAGCAAAGCAGTGCCGTCAGTGATGCGCAGTGTGTTACAGTGGGGGGAAAAATTAAAATAATGATAAATATGAAAACAGGTTACGTGGATATCAAAGAAAGGATGAGAGAAAGTTGAGTATCAAGAAATTATAAGGTGTAAACTGACTTTGCAATCAATGTTTTAGAAGTTTTAGCTATCAGAAAGGAGTTATATGGAAGAGAGTTCCACATTTGGGAAATGCGTGACAGAACTGATGTAGTAGATGTGGCGGTTATATCTGACGATTTTGACGATAGAAGAGTGAGACATATTTGCTAATCTAGTAATACAGATGAAGTCGTGAGATCGGTGCACCAGAGAAAGAAGCTCGTCGAAGCCGAAGACATGATAAGGTTTGTGAAAAGACAGAGGAAGGCCACATTTGTTGATGAGAAAAATACTAAATTAAATTTGCTATATCGGGATCGATTACATTGCAGATCGTCCTTTGGATTTTTTCGCGAACCCCGAGAATAATAGCATGTTCACCCGACCATATATGCTAACAGAATTCACTGCAAGGAGAAACGGTAGATTTATCAAAGTGCAAGATAGATAGTCAAGAGAAAACCTCCTGATTCGACACAGAGAGCCAATCTTCTAAGCAGTGGATGCAACTGTTGATTCAATGTACTCGTCCCACTTGAGTTTGATTGAGAGAGTGAGGCTGGAGAGGCGCAACGTGTTGCTCTCAGTCATACTAGCCTCGTCTATAAAGATGGGAATTTAGAAAATTTCTCTATCGTGTTTAAGGAAGTGTAGCTTCGTTTTAGAAGCATTAAAATATACGACCCACTTCCCTAATTCCAGACAAATTCCGGATCATTTCAAGAACAACAGCTAGTTTTACTTGACAGCCATGAAATATTTCTTAGCGAGACAGGAGTAAATTTTAGTTTCATATGCATAGATGATTACTTGTGAGTGTGAAAGTTCATCAAAATTATATCAAAATTAAATAATAATATACATACTTATCCGTACCTCGCCTTGGCATTAGGGATATTGATGATTTTTGTGTTGTCTTTATTTTATTAGTTGTCAAACTACTGGAAATGTTTCTTGACATTCATTCTTCTTTTGTATATTTTATGTATAAAATTTACTATAATACAATCATAATATATATATAATTATATGTATCCTGCATAAACATAAGGTATACATATATTTTTTTCCTTTTTTAGGCAGACATCTCGGAAATGTGTCATGACAATTAGCGTTGGCCTGTATAATCAAGCTATACATGTTTATCTATGTAATATATGTTAATATCCGTATTCCTCAGTGACACGAGGTTTTCCGATGTTTTTGTATTATGTGATTTTCATTGGGTAAACAGATACCTTTACAATTTTTAACAAGCACTTTTCGTCTGTCTAATCCGTGTGTGGATCTTTATCATAATTCTATCATGATATTTATTATCAACAATGTTCGGCATAGACTTGAAAAATTTTGAGGATGTTAGTTTTTGTTTGTTTTGCATTGGTTTATTAGTTTTGTCTAGTATTTGGCTTGTTGTGAAGCGTTTGTGTGTATAATCAGTGAGTGGAGATTAATCACAATGATATCAAAATTCAGTCATAATATATACAATTATCCGTATACCACATTTGCCTGAGTCATACTGATGTTTTTTCTTCATTAGTTAAACAGTTCTGCAGTAACTTTGTCATGACAATCATTGTTCGTCTGTTTAATCTCTATGTAGTACTTTACTATAACTCTATCATTATATATATATATATAATATTAACAGCATTCGGTCTATTTCCCTCATCCTTGTTGTCATTTGTACGACGTTTAGGCCGTTGTGCGCGCCGACTTTCTTCAGGAGCTAGAAATTTCAAATCGAACCCTTTATTACGATCGTTAGGGCATATTATTCTTATTTCTTGTGCAAATATACTTTCAATAGTAATGAGTTTTTCTTTTTAACTTAACTCTATAAGTTATTTCTTCACCGTTGGTGTAGCCAAGAATTGAACTCAAAAAATTTTAGGTCAAGTCACTGGACAAACCAACGTCAAATACACTAGACCATGTCATTGAGTTAAAGGGATATAACTCTTGACTACCAGATTTAGCTGCTCAAAAAGAAATAAGAATACACTAGTGATTGTAATAAATGGTTCAGTTCAAAATTTTTAGCACCTGACAAAGGCTGGAGCGTATCTTTTCAGAAATATAGCAAAAATGGCAACAAAGACGATGACAATAGTCCAGATAATGTAAATACTGTTAATACTACCTCATCTTAGAAGTATAGACAAATATATTTATACGTACCCCTATATGGACATAAGGGTTACTGAGTTTGTGTTGTATTTGTGTTTCTTTGATTAAGCAGATCTTCCGGAAAATCTTTCTTGAGATGCAGCGTTCGTGAGTATAATCAACGTGTGGAATGGTTTTTCATAATTCTATTATAATTCAACCAAAATATATAGCATTATCTGCATGCCGCATCAACATGAGGGACACGGATGTTGTTAACTTTTCATTGGTTAAGTAATCGTCCCGCTTAATTTTCACGGGAAACAGTGTTGTAACAAACATTAAGTATGAACAGTAAGTACCCGGAAGGAGAAGAGTAAGAATTCCCATTTTTACACGACTCACATCTGCAGACTTTAAATACGGGAGACTGAACTTTTTTTATTTTAATAAATTTTATTTATAGAGTTATTCTCAATTGTAAAAGTTACGGTGTGGAAATTATTTTTAACAAAATAAGTATACTTGAAAATGAGAAATTAAATAGCGATTAAATTGAGAAGACACGTGTAGTTTCTTTTGTTTTTGCGTAGAACATAAATTTGTAAGGGATGTGTAAGTTTTGAAAAGATAGGATGGAAAATGCCGAAGTGTATATTAATAGAAATCAGTGACGACACACACACGGATACAAACACACACTGACACACATCTTCAGTTTTATTTATATCGATACTGAAGACATTTTATATTAACTTGTATTTCTCTCTCTCTCTCTCTCTCTCTCTCTCTCTCTCTATATATATATATATATATATATATATATATATATATATCTTTCTCTCTGCTTATGTATATGTGCGCATGCATGCGTGTGTTACTGGCATTTTATCTATATTTGCTTCGCTTCCGCATGTAGACTTGGAAACGTATTGATGTAAGAACTATTGTAGCAGTAGTTGAAGGAGGAGGAGTGTATGAGTAGTAGTAATGTCTTTGTTATATTTTCTTTACGTATAGTTTTTTTTAAAACTCAACTATGTAACCAAGCATATTTGTTTTATTCTTATAATTTGTAAAATGTTTACTAGAAATCCCTAAAATTATTTCCTTCATTACCCATAACACAATAAATCCCGGGCCTAACTAATAAATCAACTACTTTTCGGCAAATTTCGATTTTATTCATCAACATAGACTCCTTCTAGGATGATACACTGGTTCAAGCACATCTCTAACAGTTCGATGATCTTTTTTTGTAGAAAGACATATCTCTGGCATAAAAATACGCGTCGGTTTCCAATATTTATTCATTGCAGCCAAATCTCTTTCCCTGGAGCAGTATTTTGATGTCTGAAAACAGCCAGTAGTTGTTGGGGGATACATATTGAGAACAGAGTGAATGCTGAAGCAATTTGAAGTGCAATACCTTCACATTTGCTATAGCTTTGTGACACTGTGCATTGTCTAAGTGAAAGATCACTTTGTACCTAGTATGTTTTGGATAATAATTAGAGATACAAATATTAACCTTATTAAACTTCGTCTACATTCTTGTGTGAGTCCCTCGTGGCTGACTAAAATGTCCACTTGTGGGAGTAGCTCGTGTGGTTGGTGTGATACCTTTTGAGAAACTACAAAAAAACTGAACTGCTACTAGTTTTGGTCAGTAGGGATGTGCCAGAGAGAGAGAAAGAGAGGGAGTGAGAGATGAAGGGATTTCTGGGAGTAGAATGTAAGGACCTGAATAGAGTGCTTCTAGCGGATTCCGAAAGCGATCTATCCTACTCCAATCTTTATCACAGGTTTGAAGTTGATCTGGCACGTATGATTTTTTTGTTGATTTTTCTCTGTTAGATAAAATTTTGCTATAGTTTTGTGCAGTTTTCTTGTAAAATCTTGTGTAACCGTTTCTGTATTTTCTGTATGTATCATTGGTTGTGGTAATAACATTTGTGCACCTGTTACCGCATAAAAGGGGGAAAATTGGAGCAGTTAGACATACTTCATATTCCCAAGAGAACTATTGGTAGGGCTGAAATCTAAGATTCTTTTCGGGCCATAATAGCTGCTTTTAAAGTTCTGTGGGCTCTTTCTATAAGTCCATTACATTGTGGATGATAGAATGTTGTATGTAGCCAATAAAATCCAATAATTTTTGACAGTTCGAAGAAGCGTTTGCTTTCAAACTGTGTGCCTCTGTCTGTTATGACATGGAGAGTAACACCAAAGCGTGTAATCCACGTGTTTACAAAACCTTCGGCTACGGTTTGTGCTGTAATGTCCGATATAGGTTGTGCTTCTATCCATCGACTCGTTTGATCTATACATGTTAAAATATACCGACATGGATTGATATAAGTATTGTTGGAGCATTTTGTTGGTGTAGTGGTCCAATTATATATATGTGTACTGTTTTGCTGATTGTATTTCTAACCTTTGTACAGGCGATTTGGTATGTCTGTATATTTTTGCTTGTTGGCAAGATGTGAATGATGCACATAATTCTTTGATGGTTTTTATCCATGTTTGGCCAGTAAAATCTAGCCTTAATCATTTTGATAGATGATTTTGTTCCAGGTTGTGATACTGAATGTAAGCCCTCGAAGATATATTTTCGTAGTGTGCATGGTACAAAAGGTCTAGGGTATGACGTTGATCTAACACATAACACAATTTGATCTTTTCCAGATAATGAGAATTTCTTTAAATCTGGGAAGGACTGTATTTCAATGTCTGATTTTTGTGCATCTGCAAGTGCTGGGAGATCGTACATATCTATTTGTACAGCAAATGTTGGGCTAGACAGACAATCTGCAGCTATATTTTGGTTGCCCTTCACATAGGCTATATCTGAAATTAATTTTGATATAATTGCTAGCTGTCTTTGCTGTCTTTGTTGTCGATCTGTGATTGGCAGGTTTTAGACTGTGGAATGCACCGCATATTGGTCTATGATCTGTCAAAACTTCTATGAGGTGGCAAAAGTGTAACACTGACAAATATGAAGCTAAAAGTTCACGGTCGAAAGTGGAATATCTTGTCTGTTTTGACATCAGTTTCTTTGAGAAGAATCCTATTGTTACTGGATTTCTGTTTATGATCTGATGTAAGGCAGCACCTACTGCATATTTGCTGCTGTCCGTGACCATTTGATACTGTGTACAAGTTGGTTGAGGATCGGATAATTCTGTTAGCTCATCAAGTATTTTTATAATGTTAGAAAAGAGTTGTTTTTCTACATTATTCAACGTAATTAATCCTCTAGGTATTGATCTCATTCTTCAGGATAAAGGTAAAATTAACTTTGCAAATCCTGGTATTAACTTCCTGTAAAATTCTACCATGCCAAGAAATCTGCGTATGCTTTTAGCATCTTTAGAACACGGAAAAGATTCTATTCCTTTTAATTCATTAGCAGTTGGTGTGATTACCTTTGAATTAATTCTGAGACCTAAGAAATCTAATGATACATTGAAAATAGATTTCGATAATGATACTTTTATGTTATTTTCTTGTAAAATTTTAAAAACTGTGTCTATATCTTTCTTGTGGGACTACTCGTCGTCACTGAAGATTAGGATGCCATTATATATATAAAGACACAATCTATATCTCGAAAAATTCTGTCCATGTATCTTTGAAAAGTTGCTGAAAAATTTTTCAGTACAAACGGCATAAATTCATAGTGAAAAAGACCCATCGGCGGAATAACAGTTGTTTTAGAATTATCGTCTGGGTGCATTTTAATTTGATGTTAAGCCGAAATTAAATCAATTTTTGTAAATCGCTGTTTATTACCGAGTTTTGTTGTAAATGAATTTATATTGGGAATGGGGTGTCTATCACTATTAGTGATGCTGTTTAGTGTACGGTAATCACCACAACAGCGGTATCCTCCATTCTGCTTAGATACAAGATGCAGTGGGCTTGAACCTTCACTGTCCGAAGGAGCTATCACGCCTTTGTGTATGAGTCTTTTAAATTCTTCCTTAGTCGCCGTTATTTTTTCTTAATACTTTATTCAGCTTCTAGAACGCGTCCTTTGCCATACTAATTCGCCTTCAGATCTCTGTGAAGCACTTTCCGTCTTCTGTTGGAACACATCCCAGGTATTTAGATTTTTGTATCTGCTTGATTTTAGTATTTCCCAACTGTATGTGGCATTTTGAGCTGTTCTTTTTTCTGATGACCACGCATTCTTTTTCCTGAGAGTTTATTTGTAGTCCTTTTTTGTCACTCTCATCAGCTAATTCTCTAGAAGGTCCTGTAGTTTCCTTTCCGTGTTTGCAATCAGCACTGTATTGTCTGCTTACCGTATGTTATTCAAATTGTAGCCTCTGATTAAAAACCTGGCATAACATCTAGGGCCCCCAAAATAGTCTCGCTGTACAAGTTGAAAAGATTTCGTGAGAAAACACATTCTTTTTTTATGCCCTTTTCTATCATTGTATAACTGATAACTTCGTTACCTGTCCGTATGCAGGCAGTTTGTTGCAATTAAAGACTCTTAATCATTCTTATGTCTCTCTCAATGATGTGGAGGGTGCTGAGCGTCTCTATCAATTCTTTGTGGCGTATTTTGTCGAATGCCTTTGCATAATCAATAAAACGTATGTACAAATCCTTCTTGCCCTTTCGGAGAGCATTCTTATATGGATTTTTTATTAGAGGCGCCATCTATATGTTAGACCCGGAACTTATTGAGTGATATACCAAAGAATTATATTCTTTCTAACTCTATTGGCTATTAAATCTAACAGATGGGCAGTTTTTATCATGTCTATTATACGATAATGTAAGACACAAGTGGTTAATGGATGTAGAAGAATTAGGAATAGAATCACTAATAATAAGCAATAAAATGAAATAGTAATCAGGAGGACCATAGATAGAGATTGACATTGCATTTAAATTTTTCCAGATTAAAGTTGAGAGCAAAACATATAGCTAGAAGCGAATTCCAAATATGACAAATGAGAGAAAATAATATCTAGCGTAGAACTGATGGCTATATGCCGCCAGTTCATTTATTATTTGATGAGATCTTGACCCGATTACTGCTCTTGAATTCAAAAACACTGTGCACCATATCAAAGAGCCTATCCTAACAAGTAACATGAAAGTAATTTTAGAAAACACACCTAAGAGAACACATATCGCTGTGGGAATCTGACTAAAGCCGATATGCCAGATCGGGATCAATAATATTGTTAATTTTTTTGACCATATCTCTTTTTCATCTTGTCTCATTCTCTGGAGCAACTTTAACAAAAGCGAATTACTTTATATTTCTAAACGTTTCAAACGTGTTCAATCATACTCAATTTACTGTTAAAAAGACGACTTGTACTGATCAGAGGTTTGAAGAATGCTGATGCATAATCCCTACTAAGATAAATTCAATTTATTTTTATATTTGTTTTATAATATTCAAAATCCCTGCAGCGTTTGAAAAAGTAGGCCACAGTTGGTTTTAGCAGAAGTATGCAGTGGATATCATGAACCGAATGTTTGAGTAACAATGATGTGTGAGATAAAATGAATGTAGTTTGATAAAGTACGAATCAAGAATCTACTTGATGTCTTGGGAAAAACTATATCTATTTGGAAACTGTATAAAAATAATCCACAATTTATACTTGTAAATATATTGCCTGATTACGGGGGAAAATAATTGAATACATCTCATCAGTTTACAGTTGAAACGGCTCGATATAAAGGTAAGTTCTATGCTAACAGTTTCTTTCTCGAAATTTCCATTTGTGGAATATTCTTTCAACTTCATTTTTTCTAGTCAAGTTTAATCTTCAAAAATTAAATGTATTTTCAATCTCAGAAGCCGTGAAAATATTTGTAGACAAGGCAGATTCTCCGTTGAATTTTGTCAAGAAATCCAAGCTGAATAGCAGGGGCACGCGACCAGATTTGTCAGCAGTATTCAATGCACAGGCGGATGGTAGGTTCGTGTATGTGCAAGGTAAATTCAAACAAGGATAGCGTTCTGGCCGTACACAATGAACAAACCTAGCAGCAGATTTAGCTATGGATTTAATTTAGTTATTCCATCTGAGGTTGGCTTAGAGAGTTAGGGATAGGAAGCCCATTGTTTTAATTTTGGGAAATCGGTCCTGATCCATGATAATGGGAAGTAGGAGCAATTTTCTATGACGGTTCAAGGGTAGCAGCTTCGTTTTGGAAGCACTAAAATTTTCTTACCCGAGATCCCCATAGATTGAATGTCCTTTTCAAGATCATCAATGAAGTTTGCTTATCGAGGCTGGATATAATTTTGGTGCCACCAGCGTAGATGCCTACTTGGGATTAGATTACATCAGGGAAATCGATGATGAAGATCAGAAAAGGCGTAAAACCTAGAAGAGAGCCTTGAGGAACACCCGCGTTCGTATGACAGTATCTGGAAGGATGTCTGTTTAAAATTACCTTTATTATGCAATCTAAGATGAACGACTGGATTAAATCAAACAATCGTCCAGTTATATCATAACCCTGCAACTTACGAAAAAAATCAGCATTCCAGACAGTTTCAATGCCTTTGAAGATATCTAGAGCAACAGCTCGAGCTTCGTTGTTCTAGAGCCTGGTATATATATATACTCTGTGATGATCGTTAGCATATCAGCAGTAGACCTGGTGAAGCGGAGACCATAGTGTTTATCGTAGAAGAAGCTGTGGGGTGTGAGATGTTGAAATATTTCAGCAATGATAATAGTCTCGAACACTTTGCTAAAAATTAGTCGGGAGCTGATAGGGAGATTTCTAGAAGGGCATGAGGGTTCTCCAGAGTTCTTAAATATAAGAACCACAGAGTAAGACTTCCAGCAGGCTGGAAAGCAAGAAGAAGAGAAGCAGTAGTTGTAGAGTTTGGAGATATCAGATGAGGGTTCAGGGGTAAATGTTTTCAGGACTATGATTGTGATTCCGTCAACTCCGCTCGACCTATGAGTATCATGCTTTGAAAATACGCTAGAAACCAGCGGAGTGGGGTAATGTGAACGTCACGCAGTTCAACATCAATTCTAACTGGGAAGTCGGTTGCCTATATCCTAGAAAAATCAAATGTTGTGTTGGCAGAGATTCTGCGCTCAAAGTACTCGGCCTTTTCCGCTGAAGATGGGAGGACATCAAATTTATTGACTAAAGGAGGGGATTGAGTAATTTCTGTTATTTAACACATTTTTATAGAAATCAGAACTTGTGGGATGCTATAGGCTGATGCATTCTGTCAGCAAAAAAAACTTAGCATAATTCAAGATCTTCTTGCACTCATTACAAGCAGAGGTAGAAAGGCGCCTATTATGATCAGACGATTTGCTCCGATAAAGCCAGAAGTGATTCCTGTGGAAAATAGCGGCCGAGTAAGCAAGAGAGAACCGGGGGAGGAAGAATGGGGTTTAAGTCATAACTCCTTGGATGGAATAAAAGCATTGATACCAGTTCAACCCATGAAGAGACCTCGGATGGACAGTCTTCAATGGGAAGACTAAAAACTTTCTTACAACGAACGTCACACAGAAAATCTCGGTACGACTCCTAATTTGCTCAGTGGTATCAGTAAAATATTCTGCTGGTCGGTTGTTCTTGTGGGGAGAAGAGGAAGGCAATATTACCGAAAATCACAGCATGATCAGAGTTGCCAAGAAAGCAAAGCTGTATGACATGTCAAGTGTCAGGGATACAATTGAAACAGAGATCTTGAAGTGAGACTTTTCCATTAAGGTTATTATAAAAAGCGTGGGAAATTGTTTTATATTCTCATATATTGTGTTCATTCATTTTTCTCACATTTTAATAATGATTTTTTTATATTCTTTCACATTCAATAACCTAGTAGAATTGCGGTCTTGCTTGGAGTGAAATGATTAAAAAAAGAAAATATATACTAAAGTAAAACATGGTGTGAGACAAGGATGCGTGTTCCTCCCAGATTTATTCAACATATACTACGATGACATATTAAAGGAACTGTAAACTTTAGCAGGATTTACATTCGGTTAGCGTAAACTTAACAATATATGCTTATGACTTATTTTGAACTATTATACTACCATGTTTTCGACGATTCAACCGTTGTACGCTCTGGCTTTCGTCAAATGGTAGAAATTTCGAACCGAATCTATTATTATGATCACTGGGGTCTATCATTCTCATTCCATGTGAGCTTGCACTTCTTGTTGCCATGCTGTTATCTCCCATTACCTTAAGTCTCGAAGTTATTTGTTTCACTGTAGCCTGGTACTGAAATCGCAATTCATTGGGTCGTCCAATCAAGTTGATGAAGAAATACAAATATCCTGAAAGGTTTTTTAAGAAAGGTTAGAAAATGCGACACAGCGATTCGAACATGCATCGTACAAGCAAACGGAAACTAATCTATGTGATGAGAAACGAAACAATTTCGTAAGGAATAAAGTTAAAAGGAGCTAGATTACTTTAAAGTATCCATTCTCATTTATGGCGGTGCTTTTTGGACATTTTCCCCAAGGACAGGGAAAAAAACGGAAAGTAGGAGAAATATGGTTGTACAGTAATGAATATAAAACATCCAAAGAGTCGGTAAGCAAAAATGATTTTGTTTAAAGAAAATGGCAACAAAATGGGCATTTCTACTCAGAATCAGGAAAAGAAAGGTGAAATTCCTACGATATATAATTGAGAGCAAAAGCAATGGGGTAAACAGGTGTGATTTATGTTGAATTCGTATTTGCTCCTTCTTTTATTTATCTGTATGGCTACTGAATATATAAAGACACACAAAATGAAGTAAACATGTATACAAGGTTCAAGAAAATATTCGCAGTGAGAAACTGATTAGAAATATACTTTACCAGCTGTCTTGAGAGTTCAACAGTGAATTTGCTAGGAAATAAGCACTAGAAAATTCCCATCATGCTAACACACCCACCTGTGCTTTAATATATTCCAAGAATAAAATGTTAGCTTTATACTGGTAAAAAAAAATTGTTTCTTTGTTTTCTTTCTATAGTTACGACATTAAATATGAACCAGTTTTGTGAAACATTAAAACAGTCACCAAGCAGTTCCTACCGAAATAATTAAAAAAGAGTACATAAAATTAAGCATTACTACTGGACAATATGAACATCTGACTTGCCCGCTTGGAAAATTGGATTGTCACATGACTTATTGATGGCAAGGTAAGAGGGGAAAAATAGAGTATAACCAACGTAGTGACTGTGAGTAACTGGTTTGAGGAGAGATAACTAAAAGAAAAAATAATTAAAAGCTACAAAGGATAGGAAATTCTGGAGGGCTATATCCGACAGGATGGGTAAATGCACATAAAAAAATTCGTGTAGATCTATGTCATATTGTATTTTTATTGCATACCGTGATATCATTCTCATAAATATTGCATTTGTCGTTCTAGTTGTAAATAAGCAAGCAGAAAACGAGCAGAATGGAAGTTTTAAGAAAAATTGAAACAAAATAACAAATACACCTAAAATCAGAATAAACAGTTAACAAATCTGAGACACTTAAGTGTACACATAATGTTTAATAATGAGACAAAATGTTTAATTACGAAATACATAATGTTTAATAATTAAACACTTACTGTTTAATAAAGAAACACAATGTTTAAATACGAAATACATAATGTTTAAAAGATACATACTGTTTAATAAAGAGAAATACACTGAGACAGATAATGCTTAATAATAATACACATAATGCTTAATAATGAGACATATCTAGTAATATTTCACATAATGCTTAATAATGAGACACATATTGAGACGTGTTTAATATTGCTACACAAAATGCTTAATAATGAGACACATTATTGTTAAGAATCAGACACAAAATGCTAGATAATGAGATATAATTTTTAATAATAACACAGATAAGGATTAGTGATGAGACATAATGAGTCAATGTTTAATAAAGAGACACATAAGGATTAATAATGAGATATATGTTTAATAAGGAGACCTTTAAAGTTTAATAAGGAAACAATGAAACACCAAGTACTTAATAATGAGAAACATATCTGCAATAATGAGACACATGATGCTTAGTAATAAGATACATAATGACATATAATTCTTAATGATGATACATAATGTTTACTAATAAGGTTCATAATAGGGCATATGTTTAATAATGGGATACATAAGGTTTAAAGTTTAATGAGTCACAAAATGTTTCATAATGAGATACATAAAATATACAAAATTCTTAGTAATGAGATATAATGTTTAATAATAAGACAAAGTGAAAAATATGTTTAATAATGAGACATATAATGTTTTATAATGAGACACATAATGCTTAATAATGAGATAGAAAATGAGACACATAATTCTTAATAGAACGTTTAATAATGAGACACAAATTGAGGGATATGTTTAATAATTGGACATATACTGTTTATTAATAAAAACATAATTAGACATATAATGCATTATAATGGGACACAATGTTTAATAATGAAGCATAATGAAACACATAATGCTAAAAAAGGAGACATAATTTTTAATGATAAGACATGATAAAACATACCAAGACACATATTGTTTACACATTGTGTTTGCATTCTTCAGACATGTCAAATGGAATTGGAACACAGAGAATCATTGTCGAAACTCACTAATTTTTGTTACTGAATAACAGAACAAAAACTTGAAATGTAAGAACATAAATATTACTTGAAGCCACAAGTGATAAAGTGTTGTGCCGACTCATGACCACACATATTCGAAAATGAAAAGACATAAAAATAAGTTTATTGTAGATTACTTAACAAGAATATGAAAACCAGTGGAACATTTAGTCATGTATATTTATAAGTTTTAGATTAACTGCTATCATGAGGGAAATATTGTCACACGTAACTGTACTATTTTTTTTATTGCGTAGCTTGTAAGGGAATATTTCAGGTTCCCATTTTGCAGGAGAAAAAAACTCGTCACAGGAAATGTTTTTGTTAATACTTCTGAGATGCGGTAGTATTTAAACTATTTGCATTATACGGACTATTGTCATCATCTTTGTTGCGATGTTTACAACGTCTCGGCCGTTGTACGCTGCAGCCTTCTTCAGCTGCTAGAAATTTCGAACCGAACTCTTTATTAAGATCACTGGGGTATATCATTCTCATTACTTGTGCGAAATAAATTCTGGTAATCATCTTTAAGGACACATGGCCCAGTGAATATAGACGTTGATTAGTTCCAGTGATTTGACTTAAAGAGTTATGAGTTCATAACCAGGCTACAGCAATGGTAAAGAAATAACACAAAATTTAAGGTAATGGACGATAACTCATGACTACCAGATGCCCAATCAGTTTTCATTTGTATACACATACAGACCTAACTAGTTACTTCCACAACATATACGTGAGGGCTCGTACCGTCAAAAATGATTTCAAAATATTTATATCGATATGACGGCAACAGATATATTCATATACTTACTATTATGTGCCTTACATTAAGACATAAGGAAAATTAAAAATCCAAACCAATGAGCGTAAATATATATATATATATATATATATATATATATATATATATATATTTTTAATCATTTCAGATGTGCAGGGGGTTACATAAATGTAGAAAGATTAATTAGAAAAGAGTGAGGAGTACAAGCTAGTTAGAAAGGAACAATAGAAAGCTGAGAAAGCAGTTGCAATGACAGATACATGGGCGGAGAGAACGTGAAGATTATACAGGGGAGGGGAGAGAGCTAGAGTCCAGTGGTTAGTAGGTGAGTATTAACTTTGCTTTTAAATTTCTGGAGGTGATAGCCGTCAGGAAAGCAAGAATACGGGAGTGAGTTCCACAGGCGGGAAGTGCAAGAGAGGAAGCTGCAGGAGTAGAATTGTCGTCTGCGTTTGGCTAACCTGACTGTGAATGGGTGGGACCCAGTTGCCAGTCTGGTTGCACGGGTAAACACCTGTAGAGGAGGCATCAGTGACTTAAGCTCATCCGAGCAGAAGCCATGAAAGTATTTATAGAAGAGACAGAGGGAGGCCACATTTCGACGATGGGAAAGTGGCTGCAGACAAGTCGCCAGATCAGTACCTATCACATTACAGACTCTCCTTTGGAGCTTGTCAAGAACACTGAGGAGAACGGCAGGGGCACCTGACCATAAATGGCAGCAGTACTCCATGCACGGACGGATGGTTGACTTGTATATATGCAGGATGGATTCAGGTGGAAAAAACATCCTGGATCGACATAGTGACCCAATCTTCTTAGCAGTAGATTTTGCTATAGATTCAATATAGTGCTTCCATTTGAGGTCTGAGGACAGGGTAAGTCCGAGGAGGCGTAGTGTATTACTCTCCGGGAGAATCATCTGGTCCATGCTTATGGGAGGCAGAAGAGGTTGCCTGTAATGGTTGACAGACAACAGCTTGGTCTTAGAGGAATTGAAGTTGACAAGCCACTTCTTGCCCCAGTTCACCACAGAGTGTAGATCCCGCTCAAGGTCAACAGCGAGATTATGTCTGTCCGCCACGACAGGTTTCTTACTGGAGCGGGAGTATATTGTAGTGTCATCTGCGTAGATGCCTACTTGGGACTTGATCTCATCTGGGAGGTCGTTGATAAAAATAAGGAAGAGCGTCGGGCCCAGGATAGAGCCTTGTGGGACACCGGCATTCGTGCTGTAGGACAAAGAGGCACACCCATTCAGAACGACCTTCATTTTGCGGTTATTTAAGAATGATTGGATTAGGTCAAGCAGGCGACCGGTAATACCATAACCGCGTAGTTTGTATAGGAGGCCAGGGTGCCAAACCCGGTCGAAAGCCTTGGAGATGTCCAGAGCAACCGCGCGAGCCTCGTCAGACTCATCAAGGGCCTGTAGCATGTACTCCGTTACAGTTGTTAGCAGGTCTGCTGTGGACCTGTCAAATCGGAATCCATATTGCCTGTCGGAGAACAGTTTGTGGGCGGTGAGATGATGAACTATTTCAGCATTGATTATAGCCTCGAACACTTTCCCGAATATTGGTAGAAGACTGATAGGGCGATAGTTGGATGGGTCCGAGGGTTCACCACAGTTCTTAAAGACAGGAACGACTGAGGAGAATTTCCAGCATGCAGGAAAGCAGGAAGCAGAAAGGCAGTAGTTAAACAGTTTAGAGAGGACAGGGGAAAGTTCAGGGGCACACTTCTGAAGGACTATCACCGGGATTCCATCGTCTCCACACGCCTTATGGGGGTCGAGTTTTGAAATTACTCTGGATACTATTGTCGGGGTAATATATACTTCGTGCAGTTTGGCCTCAGTTCTAATAGGGAAGTCGGGTGGGTGCACTCCGGACGAGTCGAATGTGGAGTTGGATGAGAATCTGCGGGCAAAGCACTCAGCTTTCTCCGCAGATGACGTGAGAACATCAAATCCATGGATTAAAGGAGGTATTGAGGATTTCCTATTGTTGAGCACTCGTTTACAAATCCTCCAATAGTCCTTGGAGCCGAACTTGCGGTCAGCTGTGTGCTGTCGCATTCTCTCAGCAAACAACTGTTTGGCGTCATTTAGGGTTTATATATATATATATATATATATATATATATATATATATATATATATATTAATTTTAATCATTTCACTCCAAGCAAGGCATTTCACTACCACTGTTGAGCAGGGGGTTACATAGGGGAAAGTGATGAGAAAGAGTGGCTGGGTGTTACATCTGGGAAAGTGATGAGAAAGAGTGGTTAGGGGGTTAAATCGGGGAAAGTGATGTGAAAGAATGGTTAGATATAGGAAATGTCAGAAGTAGGGTGATAGACGGGTAAGGATACCGAGGATGAGGGTTGCGTAGATGGGAAGAGTGTTTGAGAAAATGGGTGCGAGTTAGTCTGTTAGGAGGTGTCTATTGATCTTATATTTAAACTCCTGGAGATTGTAGCTCTCGGGGAAGCAAGTAAACGGAAGGGAATTCCACAGGCGGGAAGTGCGAGAAAAGAAGCTGTTGGAGTAGAAATTGCGGTTACATCTTGTTGGTTTCATTGTAAAAGGTGGAACCTAGTTGCTAATCTAGTATATCGTGCAAATTCACACCTAGGTGGCACCAGTGATCTAAGTTCATCGGAGCAGAAGCTGTGAAAGTATTTATAGAAGATGCACAGGGAAGCTATGTCACGCCGGTGAGAGAGTGAATGCAGCCGGTCGGTATCGATCACATTACAGATTCTCCGTTGTATTTTGGCAAGAACCCCGAAAAGAATAGCAAGGGCACCTGACCAGATGTAGCAGCAGTATTTAATTCACGGGCGGATGGTAGATTTATAAATGTGTAGGATTGATTCAGACGGGAAAAATTTCCGGGCCCTGCAGAGAGCCGACTTTCATAGCAACGGATTTAGCAATGGATTCGATATAATCATTCCACTTGAGGTCCGCTGAGAGTGTGAGACCAAGGAGGCGTAGTGTTTTACCCTCTGGGAGGCAAGCCTGTTCCATGCTAATGGGAGGTAGGTGCGATTGTCTATGATGGTCAATTGATAGCAGCTTCGTTTTGGAAGCATTAAAATTTACGAGCCATTTCCTACCCCAGTCAACTACGGATTGGAGGTATTTCTCAAGCTCGGCAGCGACGTTCGCTTTGTCGCCCACACCAGATTTTTGATCGAGGAGAGAGTAAACTGAGGTGTCTTCGGCGTACATGACTAATTGGGATCTTATAGCATCGGGGAGATCATTAATGTAGATCAGAAAGAGCGTAGGACCTAAGATAGAGCCTTGAGTGACAAGGGTAGGGTAGTTTTGTGAGGCATGTCCATTTAATACCACCCTCGATGTGCGGTTAGAGGGGGATGACTGGATTAGGTCAAACAAATGTCCAGTTATACCATAGCTCCGCAGTTTGCGTAGGAGGCCAGCATGTCGAATGCTTTGGAGATATCCAAGGCAACGGTTCGAGCTTCGCCATTCTTGTCGAGAGCCTGGTATATATACTCGGTTATGGTCGTTAGCATATTAGCAGTAGATTTGTGAAGCGGAAATAATCCAGTTTGTCCGAGAGAAGCCTGTGCGCTGTGAGATACTGAACCACCTCGGCGTTGATAAGGCTTCTATCACTTTGTTAAAGATCGGAAGAAGGCTAAAAGGGCGGTAATTAGCAGGGTTCGACAAAGAAATACAAAACGGTTTTTATTATAATAGATGGAATATATATATATATATATATAATTTCCCTAACACGTCACTCAATAAATCTCGGACCTAACTAATAAAACAACTTTTAGGCAAAATTCGACATTATTCATCAACATAGTCTCCTTCTACGGTGATAAACTGATTCAAATGCTTCTCGAACAATATATTTTTGTAGAAGCATATATCTTTGGCCTCAAAATACGCCTCAGTTTCTGATAACATTCCTTTATTAAAGCCAATTCTTTCCATAGATCATTCTTTTGGGGTCTTCAAACAGGTAGTAGTTGCTGGAGACCAGATCTGAAGAATAGGCCAGATGTGAAAGCAAGTTAAAGCACAATTCATGTAGTTTTGCTATCGTTACGATCGCCTTGTGACACGGTGAATAGTCTAGGTGAAGGATCACGTTTTTCTTCTATATGTGTAGCCGTTTTTGGCAATTTCTTCCTTCAGACGCACCAATAATGCAATATAATATTCCATACTGATGTTTCTTTCTCGCTCAAAGTTATCGATGAGAAATACCTTGCGCATCGCCAAATACGAAGAGAAAAACCTTAATCGCGTCTTGGTTCATTTAGACACATTTCACCTGCTGCTCTTTATTCACCTGACTGCCGATTGGATTCTAGCATGAAGTGGTGGATCTATGTTTCATCCATTCTCATATAATTACACAGAATCTCTTTCTTGTTGCACTGAAACACTTGAAAACAACATTCTGTATCATCGATATATTGCTATTTATGATCGACTGTGAGCAAACGCGGCAACCACTTTGAACACAGTTTTCTTATTGACAAATGTTAATTCAAAATGTTGAATACACTTTGTTCTGATATATTCCACTCCTCTGTTATGTCACGCAACTTCAATTTACATTCGGCCAAAACGTGAGTGTGGATTATTTTGGTATATTCTGCGACAGATGCCGATTTTGTGCAACCTGAGAGTTCAGTACATTTTATGTTTATAGAACCCTGTTTAAATTGGCATACCACCTCTTAACTGTTCTTTCCGACGGAGCAGATTCCGAATAACACTTATGAACCCATTAGATAGCAATAAATTATCAAGACACGAAATATAGATTTTCCATTTTTGTGAAAATTTGCAACAGTAGCTTTATTTTATTTATATATTTTGTTCACTAAGAACCGATTGTACCCAAATTTTGTCACTTGTCATTTAAAAGTTAGTCATTTATACATCATTGCCTGGAGTTATTGACTGGTGTTTTATTCAACGGTACAATTATTGCAGAAAACAAAAGGTATTGTTAAATAGAAAATATGCGTCAAGAGCTTTTATAACTTGTAGTAAATAGAATAAACTGAGCCGACGTTTCCTATAAACAAGTTTCTATATTATAACAGACAGGATAATAGCCTCATGTCGATGTAAACATGCTAAAATAATGGAATCATTTTTAATATAATACCTCTGTTCTCTCTAAACTCTATAACTACTGCCTTTCTGCTTCCTGCTTTCCTGTCTGCTGGAAATACTCCTCCGGGGTTCCTATATATAAAAATATTGAAGAGCACTCTGACTCCGCTAATTATAGCCCTATCAGCCTCCTACCAATCTTTGGCAAAGTGTTCGAAGCCATCATCAACGCCGAGGTGCTACAATATCTCACAGCCCACAGATACTTTTTGGATAAACATTATGGCTTCCTCTTCAACAGGTCTACTGCTGATATGCTCACGACCATTACTGAGTATATACACCAGGCCCTCGACAAAAACGGTGAAGCTCGAACTGTTTTCCTTGACATCTCCAAATCGTTTGACATAGTCTGGCATGCTGGCCTTCTATGCAAGCTGCAGGGATATGGTCTAACTGGACCTAAACCAATCCTTTCTTTCAAACCGTACAATGAGGGATTGAGCGGACAAGCCTCCCAATACTATCACATGAATGCGGGTGTCCCTCAAGGCTCTATTCTAGGTTCTACGCTTTTCCTTATCTATATTAACGATCTCCCTGATGGAATAAAATCCCAAGTGGACATATATGCTGACGACACTACGGTTTACTCTCGTCTAGATCAAAAATCTACTGAGGCTGACAAAGCAAACCTAGCTGCCGAGCTTAAAAAGGACCTCATTCCGTGGTGGACTGGGGTAAGAAATGGCTCGCTAAATTTAATGCTTTCAAAACGAAGCTGCTATTTAATAACCACCACAGACAATCGTTTCTCCCTTCCATTAACATGGATCAGGCTTCTCTCCCTGAAAGTAAAACACTACGTCTCTTCGAATTAACTCTTACATCAGACCTCAAGTGGAATCACTATATAGAGCCCATAGCTGAATCTGCTGCTTAGAAAGACAGTTCTCTATGTAGGGCCAGGAAGATTTGCCGTCCGAAACAATCCTGCACACATACAAATGCTTAAATCAATTACTGATCACTCATGTTGATGTCATTTAAATGATCAAACTGAAACTTCTTGGTGTATTCTTTTAAAAGACATTTAAGATACGATTACCTATATAGAAATATAACTTATTTAATGTTGGCTCCTCCCCTTATATTTCAACATTTGAAATGTTAAGCCCTTCTTTCCTTTGATTTTAGAGCTCATTGAGGTGTTATCTACTAAAACAAATTTTATGTTAATATTATCTTGCCTATCTGTTACATGTGAGTATATGTGTGTGTAAGTTGTATTATTTTCTTTTAGGAATGGCAACACAAGCACCACACTCTCGTATTCTTAGTCATTTTTTGAAACAAGTAAGTTCTCGGAGACAATATGTATATATATATATATATATATATATATATATATATATATATAATAGGTGAAAATTGATATATAAGTCTGTATGGAACATCATGTGTAGTTATATAAATATAATTTTAGTACGATGAAAAACTAAATGACAAAAAGCCTTACACAAAGAACTTTTATAAATTTGTCATTAATCTTCCTAATATGCACACACACACACACACACATACACATATATATATACATATATATATATATATATATATATACATATAAAGGTATTATATATATATATATATATATATATATATATATATATATATATATATACATAACATAACATATATGCTTTAAGATAATATACTGCAATACATGATTTGCATAAGTTTTGTAAATATTTCCATTTGAATTTTATTACTGAACAAATAAAATGTAAAAAGATGAAGAAGTAACAGAAGACAATGAATTTGACCAGACACATAAAAAACTAAAGACAAAAATACTCTTCCATAATTGCAGTAAATTATTTTTTCAAAATAAATATTCAAAACAAGTGACATGATCAATAAAAGTTATGAGCAGAGAAACTTTTGAAAATTAAAATATGAAAAATGAATGGTAAATAATATCCGGCCTCCAAATGTCGTGTAAGCTTCGTTCAGCTGTACTTTTGATTTTCTTTCCGATTTACTGCCATTTTTTAAGTGAATGGAGATCGTGAACACAATGCGCATATAGACGCGGCCTGCGTCTGCGCAGTCCGTCGAGACATTTTCTCCGACCGAGAAGCAGATACGATCATTTCGGCATCAATGCGAGCCTAAATGCACAGATTCGACCACCGGGGAGCATCTACAGTGTGTCAGCATAATAGAACAGCGCGTTGGATTTGAACGAGCTTTTAATTAAGCAAATAATACGCCACAGGTTATTGAATACGATAAAACGATGTATGGCTAATAAGTGCATTACCGACGATCACTCTTGCTCGCTGTCTCGGTATCTCTCTTTGTATTTATATCTATCTATCTATCTATCTATCTATCTATCTATCTATCTATCTATCTATCTATACAAGACGCACAGATATACAGACACACAAACATACCTGCTAGTGTCCATTCTCTGCATTGTTTCACGGTTTATTCATTCCGTCTTTTGCTGTTCCATATAATGAAAATTGAACGTCTAAATTATTGAAATAACCGAAGATTGGCTTATTCTTGATCAAATTAAATGAAGATTAAATGAATTTTCCGAGTATTTCCTTTGGTTAGAATCTAAGACTAAATGCGGTCAGCTTAAGAGGAACGTAATGTTAGCATTGCATGAACTTTAATTAAGTGCATAATTCAAAAGTTCAGTTAATGCACCATATATATATATATATATATATATATATATATATATATATATATATATATATATATATAAGTGTGTGTGTGTGTGTGTGAATAAAAATAAGTATGCCTAGCTTATACACGCTGGTACACATCCGTTCATAAATATTCATCTGTTGTTAATAAAATAATGCTCAATACAATAGAGAGCGTTTAGGTATATATTAATAAGTACACATATTATCTTACGTCTATAGCACGATTTTGAGTTTCATGAACTACGCAATCATCAGGTCTATATTATGAATTTGCAGTTTCTAGATATGAATTATAAAGCAACGTTGTTTAAGGTCGTTATGAATGTTATGGTGCCCTATCTTCAGGGAATGAGCACTTCCTCCCTAAAGAAATAATAATCTGATTGACTTCCGTGAAACAACTGTGAGGTAGTCATGAGATAGTCGAGACAAAGCGTAACTATACTGTTCGGACGTACACGTCAATTTTGCTGACTACTAGCACTTATTATTGCACATATGTTATTCTTATAGACTGTTTGAACGAACATTCTTGTTTCCGTGTCTTTTCTTCCTGGCCCAAACATGCCACAACAACCTGGCGAGGAAGGTTTCGCCACAAAAATAAATTATAATTCTAGGGTGGCAGTTGATTCACTTATTAAATGTATAATGTTATCATATTTTAATCGTTTCGTCCCAAGCAAGACGGTACCACCACTGATGTGCAGGGGGCTACATAAGGAGTTAAAGTTTTAGACAAGGGAAGAATGAAGGCAATGACGAACCAGCTACTGAGGGTGAAAGAGAAAGAGCAAATGTATGATGTGAACACAGAAGTGAAGACAGGAAGATAGAGAGAAAGGAAAAGAACAAGATACCCTGAGTAATGTAGAAAGGGCTGTATTTAAGTGGATAAGAGATGGGAGTTGACTTTGCATTTAAATTCTTTGAGGTTGTAGCCGTCAGGAAAGTAAGTATATAAAGGAAGTTCCACAGGCGAGAGGCGAGAGAAAAGAAGCAGCTGGAGTAGAATTGTCGCCTGCTTTTGGTTGATATAACTGTAAAAGGGTGGGACCTTGATGCCAGTCTGGTTGCCCGAGTAAATTCTTATGGAGGGGTCACCACTGACCTAAGTTATTTGGAGCAGAAGTTATGAAAATATTTGTAGAAGAGACAAAGGGAAGCCACATCCCGCCGATGAGAAAGTGGCTCGAGTTGATTTGTAGGTCGGGACCAATCACATTACGAACCAATCGTGAATTGGACCCCAACTTTCATTTTACCTCTTCCGATCAAATATATATTACACTATCCAAACATCCAAGCTTACAGTAACTAATATTCTTTAGTGGATCCAAGCTTACAGTAACTAATATTCTTTAGTGGCCACACATCCAGGTACTGACCGTGCTCAATGTTTTTTAAATTCGGTAACCCTACGAGAAACGTTGTTTAAACCTGATGCGGCCGTAATCATAGGTTAACCATTCTTTCCTGCATTGGATATTCATACCATGTCTGCTGTAGTAGTGCTATTTAGAAATCCTTGATAAAATCTAAATAATCCTCCAAATTATTGGTGCTGAGCTGGCATCTCTGCTTGGGTCATTTTCTTTCCTCTGTAAGTTAGCTTCCTTTTGTTGTTTCTTCATATACTTTAATGAAAATTGTTCAGATAAATTTTCCTCTATGGCACTTAGATTATATGAATTTAATACAAATTTTCATCTGATTTGTGGGGCAGTGGATATCGGCCCGGAATGACAAATCGCAGAGTTAAAGACGAATTGTAGTTTACTTCACTGCGTTCACTTACGAACAAATAACTTTGGATAAAGTATCAATCCATATCTTCTTTTTACGACTATGGGTTAAATAACAGCACAGATTGGGTTCTATAGCGTTTGATGACAACCAGACTAAAAAATAGCAACTTTCTGCCTAGTTCGTCATTCATCAAGTTGACCTGACCACCCAAGCATGTCTCACGTATGACACTTAACTTACAAGATTGGTGGCAATCCCCTTGTTTAGGGTGATTTTATTATTTGCATGTTGTACGCCGTGCTTTTTTGTGGTTGGCACGAAATTTTTGAAAAAAATATATCATCCATGTAACTACGAATCCAGGAAGGTTCTTCTGAATAATATAGCGCACAGTTGAAACAGAGTCGCCGAAATACTTATATTCTGGATATATTATGTATGTTCTCATGTAGCTTCTTTTACTTCGCCATTAAGACAAATCAACAAAGAATAACATGTGGCTTTTTCAAGCATTCATTGGCTAATTATTCTCATGTGACAACTGGCAGTTCATCAAGTGTGATTCATTAGAAACACAAAATTTTATGTACTTAAACAGTGAACGATCAAACTATTCTATGTGACACTCTCTCACTATATATATCCCCATATAAGCCTGTTTCAGTGTTTCACAGCTCATCAGTATGGTTAGACCTACACTTGCATACCAGCCGGGAACGAAACACGACCGATTTTGTGTCGGTCGGAGTCCCTACTCCCTAAGCAATAGGCATATGGAAATACGGACTAAGGAAATTTTTTTTAGCGTCTTATATATATGCTGTGTAGACCCACGCCAGCCACCGGGAGAATTCAATTCAGTAAAAAAGTGTAACTGGTAAATCGCAGAAGTGGCAAATAATTTTAACAATTTTTTCTCTAGAGAGATCAATCGTAATCAGAGCCCCCCCATATATATATATATATATATATATATATATCCAATAAAAATGTATATGTAAACAAGAAAGTTTTGATCATACTTCCTGTTTTAGTTTCCGCTGTGAAAATTTGGTATTCTGGTGAGTTTACGATGGTTGTTTTCTTGTGCTGAATAAGCATATTTTAATGGGTTTTGTGTCGTGAATCCTGTTTGCTAGGTTGATGATAGAAAATGATGACCACCTTTAAACCGCTTCCCTTTAGGTATGGCGCTAAAATTATTTTATCTTCAATATATTTGTTCTAGTGTAGCAGATATTGTCTTGAATAAGAGATCAGAGAACTGAGTTCCAATCCTAGTTGAATTCGTTACGTTTACTTACGCAGAAATACTCTTAGGGAAGATATTAATCCGTCGCTTCTCCTTCAAACTATGGGTTAAATAACAGTACACACTGATTTCTATAGTCTTGGTCTGCAAACAGTCTATCGCAGAAAATAATAGCAACCTAATGCAGAAAAATCTTCTGTCTAGTCAGTCATATCTCTTTTGAGATATACTCTCCCGAACGTGTATCCCGTATGGTACTTAACTGACTAATATATGTATAGGCATAGATAAACATATTAACAGACATAAATAAACTTGCATATACTTTTAAAAATATTAACACTTTTATAAATATGTATGTGCATATAAATGTTGCAATGCATCTTCACAATGGATACTTTTTTGAATTAACATGATTACTAGAAAAAACTGTACTGTTTTCCCCTTATATTCAATAAGTGTGGATTGTTGAGATTTGATTCTGGTTTTGTGGTTGCTATCTATACCTAGCAAAAGCAATCTATCTTGTTATTTACGCGACAGCAGCTGTAGCAGATGTTGAAGCACAACAGAGGTTACGTTTTTAAAAATCAAAGGGTTAATACTAACGTCAATACTAGCAGAACAGTGTTATTTGTCTGCACTGACGTTTTCTTCCTCTACAGAACTTTTCTGGAACAGAAAAATAAATGCGAGTAAATAAAATAATGCAACGAAATGAAAATGTTATGGCCACTATAGCCTTACATAATCAGTAAACTATTTGATTTATGTTTTTTGCAATGTCCGACCATACAATAAAGAAGCTACTTTGAAATATGGAAATAATTTAAATATCATTTCTTCATGACCATAAATATTTAAAATAAATATTTTGAATTTATTTAAAATTTTTAAATTTACTCATTTCTTTAAATATTTATTTTAAATTTATGTCAAATTAATATTGAAATACTTCAAATATCATTTATCTATTACCATAAACGAATACAAAAACGCAGAGAAGAAAGTGTTTAATATCAAACCTTATCAACATCAGAGACTGAGCAGTTTCGCAGATGAAGCTTCTAAAAGTGGTGGGGATAACCGAGGGGCCATCTACAATTCTGGGAAGTGAGCGGTTTGAACTATTCTGCCTCTACCTCTGTAGAATCGCCACTGCTATAGCTATATGTTAAGAAGAAACAGATTTAAACATTTCTGAATGGCATTGTTGCAAAAGTGAATATTGTCGTCTTTTATTTGTCAGTTTCCTTCTTAATTCATGTCAATATTTCTTTACATGTTCTGTGCCTTTAGTTTTCAAGAGCAAAATATTTACGGTTATTTTATTACTTCTATCTTTTTCAAATTGTTATGTTCGAACTTGTTTTTTTTATTGTTTTTATTATATAATTTCAGAATTTCTTCTTTGTTCTTTCTTTTTCCTCCTCTTTCTAATTTTCTTTCTTGCTTTCTTGATTTCTTCGTGTATTTTCTCTTCATTTGTTTTCTTGCTAATTATTTATTCTGCTCTTTCTTACTTGTTTATTTTGGTTTCTTTATCGCTTTTTGTTTTTACGTAATGTACTTGATTCTTTTCTGATTTCTCTTGTTAAACATGTTTTTCTCTTTCTTTCTTTCTTTCTTTCTTTCTTTCCTCTTGGTTTTCTTGTTTTTTTGTTTTTTTATGTCTGTCATTCTTGTTTGTTGTACTTTTCTTTGTTCTTTCGACTTTCCTAGATTTTTAGCTTATTTTATTTTTCTTTCTTTTTTTATTTTATACCTTCATTTTTCTTTTAATTCATTTTTTCTATTTTCATTTTATTCTTTCTTTCTTTCTTTTTCTTTCTTTTTCTTTTTATTATTTTACGCTTTTCAAATTTTCTCTTTTCTTTTTTATTTCTTTCTTTGTTTAATTTAATTTTTCTCTCTTTTTCTTTTTTCTCCCTATTCTTTTTCTTTCTTTTTTTCTTTTGTTACTTTTTACTTTTTCGTTCTTTCTTCTTGTTTTTTCTTTCTTTAATTGTTTTTTCTAATATTTTTTTTTGGTTTCTTACATTTTATTTTTATTATTTGTTTTCTTTTACTTTATTTATATTGCTATTGCTTTCATTTTTCCTTTATTTTCTTTTTTTTTTTGTCTTTTTTTCTTTGTCATATATTTTATCACATTTATATTTCTCATTTTCCAAACCTTCAATATTTTTATTCATTCTTTCGATTTACCTTCATTCATTGTGATTCCACTTTCTTCATTTTCACTTGAAGTGAAATTTCCGACATTTTTAAATCCTTCTTTCTCTTATATCTTCCAACGTCTCTGATTGCACAATTATTCGTTTCTAATTCGTTATTTATTATCTCATTTCCAGCACGGAATCGAAATTCACCAATATTTCTAAACATATTTGTTGAGATTACTCGAACGAACCCAAATTTATTTCTTTACTTCTATGACTTGTATTATATGAGTGATTATAAAAATACAAAGAATTTAATTTAAGATGATTGATCTTAAACTGTGTGATCTTTGAATATTTTATCAAAAAATTGATCACAGGATAAAATAATTGTTTCCAATAAAATAAGACATTATAAATTGTTTAAGTTTTTACTTTCTTTGTGGACAAGAATTTTTTTCAGGTTATTTTCCATTCCTTTTTATCAGACATTACATAACGGCATTACACGATCTGTGCTGATTTTGTATTTGAAATCTAATAATTCTGTTGTAATGTTGTCTTTGCTCAAAATAGTCGAAAATTCAAAAGGCTGTTGTTAAAATGAGTTTCAAAGAAACAGAAGTAAAGAAAACAAAGAAGAATACAACTTGCGTAAATAACATACTACTAAAATTCTACAGTATTTATATTATTCGGACTATTGTTCTCATTTTTGTTACCATTTGTACGACGTTTCAGCCGCTGTACGCTCTGACCTTTTTCAGGTGCAAGTAATATCGAACCTAACCTTTTATTACAATCACTGGGGTATATGAACTCCATTCGGTGACTAGATCCTCTTCTGAAAGTCATTAGGTATCTCCCTTTAACCCTGTAAGACACATGGCCCAGGAGATTTTTTTTTAATCGTGTCACCCCAAGCAAGGCATTCCACTGCCACTATAGCGCAGCGGGTTACATAAAGGGATTGGATATAGAAAATGTCAAAAGGAGCGTGATTGACGACTTAGGATGTATACAGGGAGAGAGTTGGAGAGAGTGGGAGTGAGTTAGTGTGTTAGGAGGTGTCTAATTACCTTACATTTAAACTCCTGGAGGTTGTAGCCGTCGGGGAAGCAAGCATGCGGTAGGGAATTCCACAGGCGGGAAGTGCGAGGAAAGAAGCTGTTGGAGTAGAAATTGCGGTTACATTTCATCGGTTTCACTGTAAAAGCGTGGGACCTAGTAGCCAACCTAGTATCCTGTGCAAATTCACATCTAGGGGGCACCAGTGATTTAAGTTCGTCAGAGCAGAAGCCATGAGAGTATTTATAGAAGAGGCACAGGGATGCCACGTCACGCCGGTGAGAGAGATACTGCAGGCGGTCAGCCAAGTCGGTATCAATCACATTACAGATTCTTCGCTGTATTTTGTCAAGAAGCCCGAGGAGAATAGTAGGGGCACCCGACCAGATGTGGCAGCAGTAGTTGGTTAGTTCCTGTGACCACCCGAAGAGTTGTGAGTTCAATACCAGCTATAGCAGTAGTGAACAAGTAACTTACATGGTTTGAGAGAGTTATGAGTTATCCAAAAGAGGATCTTGGCAAGGAATGGAGTTCATATACCACATTGATTGTAATAAAATGTTCGGTTCGAAATTCCTAGCACCTGAAGAAAGCCGGAGCGTCCAATGGCCGAAACGTCGTACAAATGGCAACAAAATGAAAACTATAGTCCAATACTGTAAATACTGTATGTGCTACCTCATCTCAGATATATAGGCAAATACTACAATCCTTCTCTAATGTGATTATTTGCTATATTTATAACTAGGAGCAATCTATTTTTACAGTAGTAGTGAACGGTAGGAAGTACCCTGAGTTCTACTCTACAACAATATACATATATATTCATTTATTTTTATCCAGTACGTATAATTTCACTGAATATGCGTGGATGTGTTATAATATTGTCTTTTTTCAAAATAGATGAGAATTAGTTAGGATGTAGTTAAAGACAGTATCGAGGAAACAAAAGACTAAATGGAGTAAACAAAGAAATGGTTTATTGAATACTCATCCATATAGCATAAATACTTGAGTAAGACAAATACCCATCCTTTTATGTGGCTACTTGCCATATTTATAAGTAGGAGCAATCCATTTTCATGGAAGTAGAGAAGAGAAGGAAAGAAACTTTAATATTTTATTTATATATTTGGTCCCCAGTCATATGCTTTCTTGTAGACATTTTATGTCATGTTAAAGAATTCCTTCGTATTTTAACCTCATGGAATATCATATTATATATTAATAATTGACCATTTTGATCTTTTGAGATCTGGTACACTTTGTCTTCATTATGTAATAAATGAAACTACAAATTAACAAAAAAAAAACCGCTCTTATATAATAACCATCATCCAATTCCAAACTAAATGTAGGCATGTTATTAGTCAGTAGTTATTTCCTGGTGTTCCTTTAGTCTTAGCTTTCTGAATTCAGTCAGTTAAGTGCCATACGTGATACAGGCTTTGGGCAATCATGTTTCAAAGAGACATACTGAATGGGCAGAGGCTTATTCCGCAGTAGATTGCCATAGTTTTCTGAGGTAGACTGGTTGCCTGCAAAGGCTATAAACCCAATCTGTGCTATTATTTAGCCCATAACAGGAGGGAAGAAACTGATTAAATCTTTTTCTCAAGGGTATTTGTGCGTAAGTGAATGCAATAAATTTAACCAGAATTCGAACTCGTTTCCCCAATTAGTCGTTTCGAGTCAATATCCACTGCACCACAAGGCACATCTGTTTTTCTGAATTAGTTTGGCCTAATTTAATCTAAAATGAAACACGCACATTGTGCTCACAATACTGAAAGGTCTCCTTTTGTTTTCATTCATATACTAGATGCTTTTAATCTAAAATCCTTGTATAATAAGGATAAATGGCTCTCCTGCTTCCTGTCTTCCTCGGCAATTTCGATAATATTTTCAGTTGTAATAAGTTTTTTCCTCATTCAGCTCTTGATATAAGTCCCCGATTGCCATTTACAACCATGTTACATCTTTTCTGAATTCTGAATTCTTACCAAGAACCACTACATTTTTGGAAACGTCTTCCAAGACAATGCTAAACTTATCACTAGAACTTTACCCAGTTCATGTGTATGATTAACCATTATCATCCACACACCTTTGCATAAATCCTTACATTTAATATATATTATCTCTCGGAATTTATACAGAGGAAACACCATTGTATAAAAAAGAAAAAGAAAAATATCACTATCAAAATGTAACTGCTTTATTTAGATTTAGTGCCACAGATACATCAGTACTTCGACAAAAGGTTAGATCTATAAAGAATGTCCATTAATTGTTAACAGATGTGTTATTCTGCTTGAACTGGCTGTTTCTTTTGAGTAGTTTGACGACAACCAAGTACAACCGGGTATGCAATGTAACATCCGGCGAGAAAGATACAGTAATCATTTGTGCTGGTATCATCCCATGCGGTTATATTCAGTATTTAATTGGATATTTCA